>JBBPTY010000035.1:0-42561 GCA_038094335.1 Tylopilus aff. striatulus | reverse complement strand
CGGCATCACAGCTCCCCCTGAGTTTGTGCTCTTCCGTCGCATCCCTGTTTGTTTGACGTGAGCGTACTGTCGCCATCAACGCGTTGAATCGGGGTTTGGGGACCAAGGGGGCGAGGAACGCCCCCCCACCTGGGTTGCCGCTCCGCAACCGACGGAAGTAATCGGCAGCGTCAGGATTCGTGTCTCCATCGTTACCCCAGCGGCACAGATCAACTTGTTTTGACGGACGGGGGGGGGCTTGTGAGGGTCTGTGGGCATGTTACGGATGACGGTAGTGCCCTAGCTATTCGTCATACGCTCGCCATCAGAATTCGCTTCATTAGGCAAACACACGCTTGTTCCGATATGACTGGTAAACGTGTTTTATGCTCAGCTCATTGACAAGAGGGAACACGTCCGTCATCGGCAGGGTCTACACATATTCGGTTCGCGTCACGCGCTTCAAGTCACTTCACGTGTAAGAAGAAGAAAAAAAAAGTTTCATGACCATGTTTGGAATAGCTATATCTTATCTCTAATCTTCCCCTCACTCATCATGGGCGCGATCCAATTGAGTGGGAAGAAGACTTTGTGTGCCCCTTCGCGGTATGTGATCAACAAGCCAGGCGGCCATATCAATATATCGCAAACGCCAAGATTTCTAAACCGGGTCCTGTGTATCCGACGGTTTGGGCGAGCGGCGACCGAACTTCCGATGCGTATGATAGGCTCGACGCCACTGGCAGGCGAACTGGGACCCCTCCTGCCTGTCCGACTAGAGCCCCCCCCCCTACCCTACTTCATGGCCGGTCCTCGCGTGAGCCCCGACGAAGGAACACATATTCTCAAATGCGATGTAGGTGCCGAGGAGGTCCGACGGTGTCAGCGGTGTGGTCCCTCGCATCGCGGGATGGCGTAAGGACGGTGCTGTAAATACTACATATCACCTTACGCATGCGTCTCTCTCTCTCCCGTTTGATGTCATCATCTCGACGACAGAGGGGGACCGGGGACCCCTGGGAGCGGCTTTGATATGGCATTTACACAGGTCGACCCGATGGCACTGATCGACAAGATTGTGGTCAAAGAAACGCGTTGATATGAGATGCCTCCGCTCTGGTTTGCATATGAACATGTTTGCGTGTGACACAGCCGCAACGCGAACCGCTGCCATCCCACGGCGCGAGCGATGAGGGCCTGGAGGGGCCTTGTCAAGTCAAGTGGCAGCTAGGCACCGCGCCAATGAGCGTCAAACGCCCGAGGCCTTGGGGCACTTGCAACTCGAATGGATTGATTGATTCGATGGCCCTGTGTGGACCCAGAGCGGGGGGGCGGCGAGAACAGCCAAGGTCACAGTAAAGGTCCGGCCGCAGTACGTCGCACCGCGCCATCGATACGCCCGCACTGGACACCGGAGAATGAGTAGACAACCGGTCAACCGTGAGAGCGACGGTCGCAGGCCGATGACTTGGGGTGTACTTGTCAACTACACGGTCGCTACGGGTGTTTGATTGTTCGGATACGTCACATGAAGGAGATACGGCCCGATATGGTGGGCCTTTGAATTATCTGAATAAACCAGTCACTGGATAGCCTCAGCTCGGATCGCGGGAAGGGGAAGCAATCAACGCATGCAGCATGGGCAAAGAGAAACTTCTAGCTTGGCACGATGCATAGCTCATGATATGTACTAATCTTCCCAGGGCAGATGACGACTCGGAGGCGATTGTGACACGCCGTATTTGGCCAGGTGTGGGGATTGGTATGAGAGGTTGTCCCGGCTAACTTGGACGATCCTCAAATGGTACTGTAGAGTGACCTGGGCCGCCGGGATGGAGGCAATCAAAAAACGCCAGAGGGATACATAGACGAGCTCATCTAGTTTCACTCGAATTGTCCACTCCGCGAATTCGGCTACCCCCAGCGTTAATTCCGTTTCCATAAGAAACCAGACGATCGACAGAGACAGAAAAAGTACACCTTGCATCTCATGGCTTTCGGTATGTGCAAGCGTATTGGTTTATGTTCGGAGAGTATTGCTGTTCGGTACTACTGACAGAAAATAATGTGTCCTCGATGTTACTTGAGTTGTAATGTAATGGCCTCAAAAACCGATGGCGTCACTAACCTAGAGGGTAGCAAGACAGTTTCTAACCAAAGTTACATAGCAATCAAGACGCAGTGTAGGTCGTGCCAGGCATTGATCGATTAGCGTACACTTTCGACAGAGACAAAGCGTGATGTAAGTATGAGAGAGAAAAAGAATAGCAAGGCAAGGGGATGAAGAAGCTGTCGAGGCAAGAGGAGAATCACCAAAAAGCAAAAGGGCATAAGTTGGCTTCGAACCCATTTCGTCAAAAGAACTTCAAAAGCAAGAACGCCGACCTAAGCGGGGTAAAACAGCTCATGAACAAGAAACTCATCATGACCAACCGTTCATCATCTTCTTCCATAGTGTCCGGCTTGAGGTGCCGCTGCCCAATGATTGTGCTGAGCGGCTGCCGCGAGACCGCCGAGAGGCTGACCACCCTGTGCTGTTGGACCTCCAGGCCCGGGATACGAGTAGGGTGGAGCAGGCATCATGTGACCACCGTACATGCCCGCGTCGGTGGGGCTGCCGGCGTGATGACCGTGATGCTGTCCATGGGGAGCATAGCCTCCAGTTGGGGAGGGACCATACTGTGGAGATGAGGGCACCTGCGAGTGTTGTTGCTGCGGGCTCGTCGGAGAGCCAAGAGAAATCTGTGGAGGTGGAGGAGCCTGGGTAGTGGGTTGATGCTGCGACGCGCCAGGGATAGAAAGGGGGGGTGGAATAGTGCTGTTAGGCGTTGAAGGGGAGCCAGGTCCAGTGCGACCAGGTGCCGAGGTGGTGGTGGTGGAAGGACGACGGCGGCGCTTATCGCCGGTAGCTGCCGAACGACCTCCATGGGCAACTTCGTCATCACCCTCTTCATCGCCATCCTCCTTGGTGGAGGTAGGCGCGCCGACGGGACCCCCTGGGATCGACAAGCCACCAGGAAGATTGGCAGTACCAGCGGGAGACATGGGGATGGACTGAGTGGATCGGTTCATGGGGGTTGTAACAGGCACATTGGGTGGCATGGGAGCGCCATGAGGAGTCGCTTGGTTTGAGGAGTTGAGACAGGCTTGAATGAGGTTCTTGCCCTCTGGTTGAGTGACGAGGGGCTGTAGCTTGGCAGTGGTAAAGGTGTAAACGAGGCCGGTTTCAGAGACGACGAGGAGTAAGACTTGAGTGCCGGTGAGAGTGGATAGCTCATAAGCCTGAGGGAGGAATGTTAGATAAGCGATAGGCGAGACACGCTGAACACATATACTTTTTTCATTATGCCTGCGAAAGTGAAGCAGCATTGTCAGGAAAAACACGAGAGACAAAGGAAGGTGATCGCATACCAGCTTTCCTTTTGGAGAACGTTATGTGACGTCTTGATTTATCCTGAATAAACTCGATCTTAATCTTGCGTCTTCCTGCCTTCTTGTCCTTTGGCTTTTCCTCTTCGTCGTCGTCATCGCCAGCACTCTCTGCGGCATCCTGATCGTTGATGAAGCCGTCCTCTGGGACGGTGCCCTGGGGGAGATGGGGTTGCTGCTGCTGGTGTGGCGGCTGGGCTGATTGTTGTTGTTGCTGGGGATCGGGGACAGCAGGGTTTGCGATGTCGAGGCCTGTGCGTTGGCGCTTACGCATTGTTGGGGAGGATGAGGCAGGGTCGTCCTGGATGTTTTGACCGGAAAGGGAAGGCTGCTGACCGTGATGGGCCGCGGTCTTGGAATACGGATAAGATGGGGAGGTGCTGCTTGCAGAGGGCAAATGGCGATAGGCCATGTAGCAGAGAAAGAGAAGCGTCGATGAGCGACGGGATGGCGGGTTAGCCTTGGACGATGAGCGGGCGGGGTGACGATGGTGCGGAGGGCGTCCTTAAAAGGAATCGCTGAAGTTGGAAGGAGGTGGAAAAGGGAGGGAGTGTCAACGGGGGCGTGTGTTGTCTCAGTCTGGACGATCAAAAAAAGACTGCCCAATGTGTTTGTTTGTTTGGCCCGTCGGAGTATCTCTCCACCGTCAGGCACATCCCGGTAATCCCCGGAACATCTGCTTCCGCAGCCGCCACTCCCACATCTTTCCTTTTGGGAATACCCCATTTCCCTTTTTCGCGGATGATTACTTCATCATTACCCTTTTTCGGATCAAAAATATTGTCAAATTCTTAAAGAAACAAACAAAAAAATTAACAAAAACAAATCATTCTCTCTCAGGTAGCGGTTCGCTCCTGTGGCGCTCACGGCGCTCTTTTCCCTTTCCCCTGTCATGTTGACATTCGAACAGTTTGTCCAGTGTCGGTCACGTTCGTGCAAGCCAAAAGACCTTTCATGTCACTATTGTCGGTATACCGAGCCCACCAAGCGCCTTCTGGACGAGACTGCAGACGTCGTTCGCTCCGCCACGCAGTCGAACGCCCTCGAGCGCGATCTCAATCGCCCGTACATTGCACCGTCCCTTCCACGGTCGTGGGAGTATCGTGTGCACGTACGCTGCAATCTCCGTATCTGAAATCCTAGATGCCACAAGTCGATAACGTTCACAATGCAATTATCACGTACCGCTCGGCTCCTGGTCGATTTGACTGAGATGCAGCTCGCCACAGTCCTTGTCGCGGCAAACACCGCCACCGGGCACCTCGTATGGGCACACCCGGAGTTCCATGCTGCACTTCGTCAATGTTGCCAGTGAACGATATAGTACCGCTTGCTTCAATCTCTTGAGGTCTGGTACAAGGATAGGGGAAGAAGAGTGAGAGGGCACAGCGTCTGAAGCACATGATGAAATAGGGGACGAGAAAGGTACACTAGGAGAACGGGCGCTCTCGGCACTTGCTTGCGATGCACAAGATATTTCAGTCTGCAAGCCGACAAAAAAAGCATCTCTATCATCTGCGTCCGGTCCGGATCGAGGGCGAAGAAGTGGATATCGAGAGAGAGGGGAATCGTACAATGGAAAGCCAGATCTTGATAGTTCCGTGGCACCTTCATTTCGTGATTGCGGCAATTGGAGCCGGGAGACCTATCACCAACGGTAACCGCCAATTTTACATCAGCACACATCAGCGGGTTCGGCCAAATGGCCCCCATAACAAGCCAGACGGGATCACGCACCTGTGCCGACGATGATGTCCCAGAATCACCGGCGGCGAACAACGCTTGATGAATATCCTCTTTCGGCGAGGAAACCTAAGCATATGATCACGGTATCGCATGGAGGGAAGGGGGTAAAGCAAAAGGGGGCGAAGTCAGGAAGGGAGAAGCAGGTCAACATGAGAAAAGGAACAGATCCTTGCCACTTGTCCGCATTGACTTTCTTCAGTAGTCCTCAAGTCTGGGCCACATGTGAGAACATCGAGTGAAAGAAAACAGGCGATAAGCAATGACGCGAGGAGAGAAAGGCAAGAACGAGTGGGCGACGGGGAACATACCTTGCCCATCTTCAGATGATCCGCCCTGCACGGGAAATTCGCGTCCTGCAACCCCCAGTCAAATACCCACCAGCAGTTACGAAGGTGAAAGCGGACCCAGTGAGAACCCCAGCATACAACCAAGAGGGAAAAGGAATGTGAAAAGAAAGTAAGAGTAGGCAGTAACGACAGTAAAGAAGATATAGTAAAGGAAAATTAAAAAGAACCACAGGATGGGGGGGAGAGGGGGGAGAACAAAAGAAATTTATCAGCCGGCTGTCGGACTGGCGAAGAACCGAGAGACAGAACCAATGGTGGATGTCTCTTGGGATAATAAATCGTTTCTGGTAGTGGCGGGGACAGGCGTCCCAATTGTGCGACCCGTCACCGATGTGTCGGTGGATATATCTGACTTGCCATCAACCGTTGTTGCCGACATACCTGAATCCAAAAAGGTCAATGCATATTCAAACCCCGGGTGAGATCGCCGCAATGTGGATGCGCGAGGACCGGTGGGGGAGATGGCAAACGACACGAACCATATCTTCTCATCAATTCTGGCATTAACCCGTGGTTGTGGTCCGACTCTCGCGTGGGTACGAATGTCGACGGATTTTTGCTACTACCAAGTGAGGGGGTAGGGTGTTCTTCATGTTTTACTGTTACCATGCCTTCTGTCCCTTGCACCTCAGCAGTAGGTGGCATTGATGGTGTCAGCTTTCCAGACATCTGCGAGGACATCCTAAGCACCTCTTGGACGTGGTTCCAGGATAACCTACAGCCGCTAGCTTCTTTGATCTCAGCTCTTCCCTTTGCGCAATAAGTTGTCGCATTTTCTTGATTTCTTCCTCCTTTTCTGCTAATGCATTCGTCGCAGGCATTGTAGGAACCGACTGCCCTGCATTGCCATTGGAAACAGATAGGGATCCCAGGGATGAAGATATCATCGGGGTCGCGGTGAGCCGTGACGGGGCCCGCGGGGCAAATGTTGTCGACACTGTCGGGGAGTACTCCCTCGTTTCGCTGTTCCCCACATGATTCCCGCTCGCCTGATTGTCACCATCGTCTTCACTGTCGTCGCTCAAATCAATGACACAACGGCGCATGCCGCTGATTCCAGCAAAACTACCAGCTTTCCGTCTGAGAGGGTTGGGATGCGGACCTCCGTTTGAATACCCATTGGACTGTAAGCTTCCGTGATCATGCGAAGGTCCTGGGCCACTATCAAAATCCACAAAATCAGCTGCCACGGGACGCTTCATGCCTCGGCGTTGTGGAAAGCCGGCATCGCTGTCCGGGCCAGTAAAAACTGTATTGTCTTGAGGGGTAGGGGTCAGTGAGCCTGACACAGCCGAATTGATGGAAGCCGCTGAAATTCGTTCGAGACTAGGGCCTGCATTGTCTGTTGACCCGGTAGACAAGGCCACAGATGAATAAGAATCGGAAAAGGGAGCATTGCTTGAGGAGGACTGGGGTTGGGCTGAAAAGGATCCGGCCGAGGAAGTAGAAGTGTCCCTGGACGGGCCAGTTAAAGCGGGGGTTAAGTCATCCACATCCATGCGCTCCGAGCTCGAAAAAGAAGGCGTCCTAACAGAAGATCCCCGGTTGTGATTGTCGTCGTCACCGGTGCCAACATGTGGAGCAGGCTCAATAGTCTTCAAAAAATCGTCGACAGATTGAACAGGAGCTGCACTCATGTCCATGACTTGATCTTTAGATGATGTGACAAAGCCAAGAGATTCTTGTCGAGCTTTTCGAGAGGCAATTGCAGCCTTGCGAGCGAGAAGTTCCTGCCGTCGCTGTTGCTCTATAACGAGGAGCGAATTGGAATTGGATAGATCAATAGATGATGGCGAACTCGGCTCGGCCTTGATGTATGGATAAGGATCGGGTGTAGACATCCGAGTGTCGATGCGTTCCAGGTTCATGCGATCGGCAAGAGAAATCCGAGCTGGAATAACAGGAGGAGGAGGCATCGTAGAAGTAGAAGAGTGTAACGAGCGCGTAGACAAGGATGGAGAAACTGGTATGAGTGCGAGCATCTCAGGGGTTGGGTACGGAATGAGCCCACTTGTATCCAAGTTGCTTGGGAATCGTAGGTTGAGTTCCGAAAAAACGTAGAAGATGGCGTGTCGGCTCAAGCCGTACTCGAGAAGATATTCAGGCGGAACGCCCCAACCGAGGATATCCAAAACAATGTCTTTGGCGGTGTTGTATTGATCTTGCGTCACTAATAAAAAAACATGAGCGAGGGAGGCAGCTGGTGCAGGATGAACACGAACTGGGGAGTCCTGGTCTGACGTGATTCGCATCCAGTCGGTAGGTAGAGGTCTCGAGTACAAAAGGTTCAAGACTAGCAGGCTGCCATGGTTGAGTTTCGGATGGTTCGACTGGGGAGACAGTTGGGGGTTCGACAGGGGTGGGCACGACGGCCTCTGCTCTTGCAGCTTCTCGAGTTCGGAGAGCGAACAGGCGCTGCCTCAACCTTGGGGGCGGGGTGGGTGACAGTCGTGGAACAGGCGAGTTTTCGGTGTCGCTGATTTCGCCTTCTTCGCGAATTTGACCGTCCTCGACATCTTCTGGGGATGCTGCCTGTTCAGGAGGGACCGGGGACGAGGTGGAGGCGACAGGGTCATCGTTGCCGTAGTCGAGATGGAGGGTGGGCTGAGGGAGAATGGGAGGGGGCAGCGCGGGGGCAGCGTCGGGGTCGACCCTGCGACGTTTTCTGGAGAGGAGCGCGGCTGCGCGGAGAGAGGAGGCGATGTCTTGGGAAGGGTCCATGATGATGAGGGTGAGAGCCAAGACGTCGTGAACAGCCACTCGCACGGACCTTCTCAGTGATGCCGCTCAACTATTCCAAGTGGGACCAGCTTGAGCTCTCGGACGACTCGGACATCGAGGGACACCCCAACGTCGACAAGCGCTCTCTTATCAGATGGAAACAGCGCGACATTCACGAAAAACGCGAGGCCCGCAAGCACAAGATCGAGGCACTCGACGCCGAGATCGCATGCAACAACGTTCTCCATCCCCGCCTCATCAGAATAAAACTGCGCGTTGAAGGCGCACAGCCAGACCAGGACAACGCGCAGCACGCAGAGGAGAATGTGGACCTCACAGGGCTCCCCTTCTTCCAGTATCTCGTCCACCGTCTCCAGTCCAACCCCTCCCCCGCTGCTCCCCCAACCAATGCAAAGAACCAGCCTACGTACGATGCCATGATCCTCTCCCTTCTCCTCCAGATCTTCGACGCCGTCAAGGTTCTCCCCCAGGACGAACAAGAAAAAGCCATCCTCAACGGTCTTGAGACCCACATTGCCCAGCTGTCAGAGCACAACCGCCAGCTTGAGTCCGATCTCGCCGCAGAAATAAACGAACAAAGGAAACACATCACCAGCGACGACATACACGAAGGCTGGGAGAGCAAGGTATCACGATCGCGCGCGCCCTCTCCTGCTGCTGACCTCCCCCGCTCCAGTACGTCCCTCCCAAACCTGCCCCGCCCCCGATCAAGAATGCGATCTCGGACACAACCCCAACAACACAGAAGACAACCACCACCACCTACGAAGTGCTCAACCCTGGCGCGTCTTCCCCCGATGCTGTCCCAGCCGCACCCTCGACCGCAGACGAGGCCCACGACGACGAGCTGCAGGAGGATCTACCCGAGCTCACCCCGTCCCTCGCTCGTTTCTCCCGCTTGCCCCTCTGGGGCTATGCCCAGTCCTTTGCCTTCATACAGGAGAATCGCGACGTCGTCGTGCCAGGCGCGTCGGACGCCCTCCTCGTCGCTGCCTTTCAAGCAGAGACCGAGGAACGCAGGAATTACGCAAAGAAATGTGTGCACCAGAGCCTGCTTTTGCAGTACTGCGACAAGCTGGGCCGTGACGGTGTGAGGCTGTTCTTTCAAAAGTAGGACGTCCCCCACCGCACGGGACCGCCATCGAGACTGATCCCCGTCCTAGGATGATCGCAAACGATAAGCGCGCCGTATCTATTTTCGTCAAGGACGTCGAGGATACTTATGCGCATCTTGTCGCCCGTGTGGCAGCCGCTTCGAGTGAAGCCTCTGCGTCTAGTGCCCAGAAAGAGCAGATCCAGCTCGTACCCGAGAATCCTGACTCTGCTATCAGCTTCAACGTACCCGATGGACCGCCACCTGAGGACCTCGTCCTCGAAGGCCCCGGCACAGAGGATCTCGATATTGAGGAAGTGCGCAAAGCACTCATGATGCGATGGACAGTCTTCAACAGTTTCAACGACGCACTCAAGGAGGCATTGAGAATCGGAACATTGGAATCAGTCAACAAGGTGTTGGCAAACATGGATGTCGCGGAGGCCGAGGACGTGGTATCAAAGTTGGATGTGGTAGGAATCATGAGCTTCGCAGAAGGAGGGGTCCGAGATGAGACTGGAAACGCCAAAAATGGGGAAAAGAACGTGGAATGAGCGACTTGTGCGTTTTGCTCGCCCGTTTTCTTTCCTGCACGGCGTGGAAGATTCAACCAACCAGATAGCATTTTAGTGTATACCGATCCGCCGGTCAATGTATTCACTTCTTACAGTAGCAAGGGAGATCAAAAAAAGTATTCGTGCTCAACTGCCATACCTGATGAAGAACGATCAAGCCCCCTCACCCGCTTGGGGATATGGGGTGCCGTGCAGTCCATATGCAAGGCCAAGTGCTACCCTCGCTGCAGCCTTCCTCCTCTCCTCATCGGGCATCGCAGCAATCTCCTCTTTCAGCCCTTGAAGCGCTCCCAACACGCCTTGCAAATCAAATCGCTCGAGATCAGCATCTGTCATCTCCACATCGACTTCCTGGTTGGGCACACCATGTGCATGTGGTGCTCCTCCGCCAAGCGCGGCCGCGGTGAACGCACCCCCATAAACCCGCTCCCGCGTGGGCGAGAGTGAGAGTGGGATGGCACCAAAGATCCTGCGCGAGGCGTCCGCAACCTCGGCCTGTGATGGCATGTCTTCGTCTACCTCTTCACCATATTTCGCACCCTTGTCTGCATCGCTACCAAAGTCTGACACAGACCCAAGGGGTGCGTAAGATTCGCCAGGTGCCAAGTGAGTCGAACCATGATCATCAAACGTGGGCGTCGAGGGGCCCGATGAAGCAGGGTTGAAGTTGAACGTGGAACTAAAGCTCGTGGATGAAAGCGGCAGGGACCTCTGCGGATATGTCACACTGGGTTGGGGGACGACAGCAACAGAATCCGGAGATGGCGCAGAGACGAAAGCAGTAAAGTCATCGTCGAAACCTGCTTTTGGAGTGGCAGGACGTGACGCTCCAAGAAAGCCACTCGAGGAGGGAGAGAGGGTGCCGGGCGTCACAGCGGTGCTCCAAGGCACGGTTTCGTCGTCATCACCCGCAGATTTCAGGCCCGCATCGCTCGAAGACATGTCCTCGTCGAGCCAACGTTCAAGCTCGTCGAGCTCTCGCTGCATGGGATCACCGTGGTTTCCGGATATTCTTTCACCGACCAGTCGCACGAGATTATGGTAATCATCTGAGGAAATACTAGCATGCGTGTGTGATCCCCCAATGAAGTCGGTGGTGGTACCCCCTGTGGAGGTGAGCCGAATCATCGATGGCCACATGATGGTGCTCAGTGCATCAACGATGCGAGGAATGCCCAAGATGCCTGGAAACCAAAAAGTGAATACAACAAAGGGGGGCAGAACGTGTGCAAGCTTGCCAGAGCGACCTGGCGAGGCAGCCTCGCTGTTGAGAACGTCAACAAACTCGAAGCCATTGGAAGACAAGTAGGCGTCAATGTCTTGGTCGTCCTCGACTTCTGCAGGCAGATTCGAGGGTAGTCTAACGGCAAGGGCGACCTCAAAGTAATGCTGGGATGCATGCTGCGAGAGCTCGCGTATCTGGTCTCTAAAGGGCTGAAACAGACAGGGGATGAGCCAGACTCGTCAGGGGACACCGAGCACAGACGGCACGCACCTCGCCTCTGTGCCATACGAACACAAGCGCGGGGGCGTTGACCTGGTTCTGGACCCAAGCGGAGAGCGTGTAGACGAGAAAGCGGACGTCAGCCGTGTAGTACTTGTTCGCAATCGTCCACGGCACCGTAGAGGCATGCTCCTCGAGCACGACGTCCTTGACGAGCCCTACGACTGCCGGTCAGCTGCACTCGCTGCGCAGAACGAAGACGACATGCTTTCAAGGAGCGCGCGGACGGTCTGCGTCGTCGACGCAATGGCAAGGATCGCACACTCGGTCATCTCAATGGACGAGGACTGTCTTTATCTGTTGGCCTCGGAGCTACCAGTACGGCAAATCGTCTCACGCGACAATCTCCACCTTCCACCACCTCCTCGTCGTTCACGCTGACTGATGCTGCTGCGTCAGCCTGGGCACCGAGCACGTCACCCGTCTTCGGTCTTGCGCTGCTCTGCTTAGTCTTGCCAGTGCCCCTCTTAGCAAGCACTCGTCCCACTCGTGCGTATAAAATCGCAGGCGAGCCCAAGCCATGGTAAGTACGCTAACCCGCAATGACCGTCGAGGTGGCCGCTCCCCGTGACGTCCACACTACCCTCAACTACTATACCTCCCTCGACAACCAGCCGCCGTACAACTACGTCGACGAGCCCCCTGCAGGCGTCCCAAGGTCCAACATCGGACAGGACGCTCGCCCCGTCGTCATACATGATGCGAGAGACAAGGGTCATGCGCTAGGCCTCGATCTCAGCGGGTTTCAGTTCGTTCACGCCCCCAGCATCGAGAAAGACTTTGTCGACGAAGATAAGATCAAGTCCGTCTACTATCCAGAAGTCGAGGACATTCTCAGGAGGCACGCTGGCGCCAAGAAGGTCTTCATCTTTGATCATACGATCAGGCGGAGTCCTGGCCAACACGTCCCTTCCAAGGCTCCTCCCCGTGGTCCAGTGGTCAGCTGGTGACCCCATATTTGTTTGCAATTGTTCTCATACATGGTTTGCAGCAACGTGTGCATGTCGACCAGACATTCGGCTCGGCAGCACAGCGCGTAGAGTATCACCTCGGCGACGAGGCCGAGCGACTCCTCAACGGCCGATACCGTATTATCAACGTTTGGAGGTAACGTCTACAGTGCTTGTCTCGTACGACGTTTTGCTCATCCCTCTCCCAGGCCCATCGCCAACCCTGTGGCGCATAACCCTCTCGCCGTGGCCGACTACCGGTCCATCGACCCAGATACAGACCTCGTCCCCACCCGTCACATATACGCACACCGCGAGGGTGCCACCTTTAGCGTCAAGTACAGTCCTGGGCACAAGTGGTACTACTTGTTCGATCAGACCCCAGACGAGGTTACCCTGATCAAGTGCTTCGACTCTGACGTCGACAAGGCACGCTTAACGCCCCACTCGGCTTTCCATGACAGCACAAGCCCCGCTGAAGCGCCTCAGCGGCAGTCCATAGAGGTTAGAGCTTTGGTGTTTGACACAGAGTAAACATTTTACGTCTCATCTTTCTCGCCTTTGTCGTTACATCTCTATCCCTCTAAATACGTTTATCTCTCCATGTATGAGTTATAACAAACATGTAGAGTATGAAACTGTCTTCCGGCTTTCATCTCATGCAGCTGTAGGCTCAGCAGTGCGTGGAGTTTCGGGCGTGTGTGCATACTGAAACTCGCCAGAGTTTTCATACTGAGAACGATTCAGGGAGCTGTTACGCAAAAAGCCAATCACCTACCTCCCACATGTCGATGGCGACCTGACAACTCTCGCGGACGACCGTGGGCGAGTCCTCCCTGACCATCCACTCTTTGAGATGGGGGAGGACTTCGGGTGTTGCAATGCCTCCGAGGGCCTCTGCTGCCTCGTGTCGCACCATGTCGGATTCGTTCGTGTTTCGGAGAACGCTGATCAACGACGGTACCGAATGGGCTGACAACAGCTGACCAAAGACAAACGCGATCTCATGCCTGCGGGTCACCTCAGTCGACAAGACAACCAAGTGTGCAGCCGGGTTCAACTCACTTAAACAGCGCGCTGTCGTCAGAGAAGCCACAGGCGAGGGCATCCACTGCGTGCGGCGTGCCGATGTTGCGCAAAGCAAACATCGCGCGGTACCGCTCGAAGAGCGGGAGTGATTTGTCGAGTAGTTTATCTTTCAGCAATGATATAGAGGCCTCTGTGACGTCTTCTAGGCGCAGTTGTCCTGACAAAAGACGGGAAGACGGCGGCGCAGGATCGATCGAGGTATACGTGCTATCATGCCCATATAAGCCACGCAGAGGCATCGAAAGAGACAGACACACGGGGCGGTATCCAAGGACGCCCTGACCGCATGGTGCGTTCGACCTTCTTCCGAGTTGTCCCAGTCGATCTTCGCGAGGGCGATCTCGCATGTCTCGCGTACACTCCGGTTGGGATCCGAGAGGTATTCACGGAGGATCGGGACTGAAGTCGTAGACGAAATCGCCCCCATGGCCTCCGCTGCCTGTAGCACTTGAGTGGTAGACACCCGGAGGACACAGGGGAACGTACGCTACCTCATGTCGGACCATGGGATCTTCCCCCTCTTTTCGCAGTACCGACTCAAGCACGGGCAGCGCGGACGTCCGTTTCATCTGGCCGAGACAATAGGCCAGCTCGTGCTTGAGCAGCGCAGAAGGATCATCAAAGGCTGATGATGTCAAGAGGTCAGATCCGAGCAGTGTCAATGAGACATGCAAGTGACCTTTCGATATGATCGCAACTGCATCGTCGTTCTTGAGCGATTTGAGCGCAAAAAGGGCTCTGAACCGGTTGTGAAGAGGAACCTTGTGCGAGGTATTGAGGAGGGCGTGCTCGAAGGCGTTGAGGTCTGCGGACAAGATTGCCGACATCGCGCAGTCCAAGGTCGTTGGCGGACTTGAAAACCCACGCTCTTGCGTTTGCACCACATGCCCCAGTCAAAACGTTCGAAACTCGGTGAGATCGAGACTGAATACATGGTCGCCGGCGAATGACACGTTCTCGACCAGTTTCGCTCACAAAAGTCGCCAAGAAGACCAGGGAACATAAAAATGCGCTGCTAAACGATGTACGCACAACATTGTCGCTCATCGCTCCAGTAAATGATTTGTGCAGATTCAACAAAACACAGAAAAATGGAAGTACTGCTGGCTGTTTCAGATAGGCACGATGCGCAACACCCATCTCAAGACAGTACGAAACCTCTGGAGGGAGTGCGTAGCATGAGCACATGTGTAGGAACGTGTCTAACAGCGATCCAGTTCAGCACGGATATTCTTTGGCAAGGCTGCAGTGATGGCCAAAGCACTTGGAAATACCCCAGAGGAAGAGCACCGGCCAGGATTGCATAAACTTGCCGAGGTATGTCATGTCGGTCCAGGTCGTCCTTGCGACTCATCATGCGACAGAAAATAAAAGGCCAAGTCGGGTTGCTATTTACCGACACAGAGCCACAGGAAGTGATCGACTGGTTCGAGGACTTCAAACAAGCCGACTTTGCGCGCGCAGGCAACATCGCTAGCCGGACCGTGATACTCCCCGTGGGTCCAGTCATGCGGATATACTCGGACCCCCCAGAGCCATTCCCACACAACGAGGAACCTCAGCTGCGTAAGCTGGGGCTGTCTACAACATTGAAGAGGGGCGTGCCTACGCTCGAGACAGCGCACAGGATATGCGAGGAAGGCCAGGCGCTGACGAGCGAGCAAGCACAATTGCTGAAGCTCATCGGCGAGAGGATGATCGTGTTTAGAGTATCACTGAAGGCGCGGTGGGACTCTGTTGCGGGGCTAGTTTCAGAGGTAGAGTGTGAAGAGGTGGAGCAGGACGATGGCGACGAGATAATGGACGAGGAGTAGACGCGATGTACTCGGAACTAATTCAAGTTCGTGGTGTGAACTTGATCGACGTGACCATGTGGTTGGCTGACGCTGTCCTGCGTCTCTTGCGCCTCCATTCAGTGGTACAGTTCCCCTTCCGTCCGCCGACAACCATGTCCACAGAGTTTACCCTCAAAGCCTCCCCAGATATCCTCTCGCCGCAGGACATGCTGACCCTGCCCAGACCAGGCAACCCGCTGCCAAACCCGGCCAGTGACCTGGCCCTTGTTCCCATCAGCACCTACTCCTTTGATGATCGCAAGTGAGTCGTGCTACTAGGTCCAGGGTCTGTATTGATCCGCGCAGAACCCACAAGTCGGTGACCATCGCACCCATCGCACCCGTATCATGCTCATATGATCTCCCCCTCCCCGATGGAGGCGATGTATTTTGGCTCGACTCACGCACCATCGCACACGTCGTGGAGATGGGCGAGGACAAGGACAAGAAGCAGGAGTTGTTCACCATTTCAGTCACATTCCCCGGAAACACCATCACCCTCTGCGAGCCCGTTTCCGTTGGGTCCTTCCCCGTCACCACCGCTGCAGACTTCCGTTACGCGCACACTGCTGGTATACTCGTCTTCTCCGCGTACGTCCATGCGGATGGCGATCTCAAGGCCGTCAAGGACAACGACGACAAATACGAAAACCGTGGCAATACCGCTTTGGTTTACGATACCACCTTTGAACGTCAGTGGGACACCTGGGTTGGTCCCAAGCACAAGGCTCTCTTTACCGTGCGATTATACAAAGATCAAGGAAAGTACGTCCTCAAGGACGACTTCAACAACGTTCTCAAAGGCACCGCTTTGGTATGTGTCCTAACATGCAGGAATCTCGCCTACCGATCTGCCTTCAGAGTTGCCCTGTCGAACCCTTCGGTGGAACAGATGACTTTGACATCTCTGAGAGTCAGATCATCTTCACTGCAAAGGACCCCAAGCTTCCCAAGGCGATGCATACGAAACAGAATGTATAGGGTTCCTTCACCATTTTACGTCGTTAACTGAATGGGCCATAGATATATCTCGTCGACTTCAACGGAACCAACCTTGTGGAGCTCACATCTGGCGAGCATGGTGCAACTCATGCCCCGACCTTTAGTCGCGCGGACAACAAGGTGGCTTGGCTTCAACTTGATAAAGACGGCCACGAATCAGATAGGTAGGTTACTCTGCCAATGCACACCCTCTTACTTATGTGCAGTGTAGAGCCAAGGTTGTCATTCGTGACCTCACGAAACAGGTCAGCTTTACGATCACCCAGGGTTGGGATCGCTCCCCAAGTTCGTTGGCGGTATGTTCAAGTTATATGTTCCAGCTTCTAGAAACAACATTGATAAAATATCGTCCATTCAGTTCTCAGAGAGCGGCGAATTCATTTACATGATAGCTGAGGATGTTGCCAGAGGAAAAATATTCACCTTGCCAGTTCCACAGACACCCAGCGAGTCTACCGCATACCCTAAGCTCACTTCGCCGTACGACATTCCCGTCGCACTGACCGAAACCCACGCCGCTTCGGGCTTGCAAGTGCTTTCGAACGGTCGTCTCCTCTTTGCGCTGTCCTCACTTACGTCCCCCAACGAGGCTTATCTCCTCAGCAACCTCCAACTCGTCGAGGCAGACATCAAAAAGAATATGTTAAGCCCCATCAGGAGCCAACTCACCCAGATCACCCAATTCTCGGCTACTTCTCTTCAGGGCAAACACCTTCACCCTGGCGAAGACTTTTGGTTCAAAGGCGCGGAGCACGAGATCCACGGATGGATCCTAACCCCACCTGGTTACAAGTCCACGGACGCGAAGAAATGGCCTGTCGTGTTGCTCATTCATGGTGGTGCGTCCGATGACAACGCGAGACTTGGAATAGGAGCTGATGACGCCGCATCGGTGATCCATAGGGCCTGAAGGGTGCTGGTCTGACTCGTGGTCGACGCGTTGGAATCCGAACGGTCAGCTGATCGTTTCCTGACTACGTTTCCCTGAATGATTCCCCATCTAGTCTTTGCAAGCCAGGGCTACGTCGTCGTGGCAATCAACCCTACAGGTTCCACGTCTTTCGGCCAGAGTACGTGTCATCTTGATGCCTCTCAATGCGTCTCAGCTCATGGTAAAATGTATCCCAGACCTAACCGAGGGAATTAAGGAAGATTGGGGAGGAAAGCCCTTCGTAGATCTTAAAAACGGCTGGAAATACGTCCTCGACAACTACCCTCAGGTTAACTCACACCAGATCTTCCCAAATCACTTCTGATCCGACTTGATGTGATAGATCGACCCTGATCGCGCGGTTGCTGCTGGCGCCAGCTATGGAGGCTATGCGATCAAGTAGGCTGTACAATTCCACACACATCCGGACATCACGCTGACAGGCTCTTTTCCCCAGTTGGATCCAAGGCAACCCCGAATTCGGCTTCGGTTTCAAGGCCTTGGTATGCCATGATGGTGTAAGCGGTTATCCCCGTTTCCATACCTAACTCGTTTTGAACCGTCGTTCTAGGTCTTTGACACCACGTACAATGGTTACGCGACAGACGAGCTCTTCTTTGTACGTGATGAATGCCGCCATCTCCGCGTCATATTGAATTGAATTGATGTTCGGCCCCCTGGCAGTTCAATCACGAATGGGGAGGACGCCCATGGGAAGAGAAGCCGTTTGCGCTCTCTCGCAAGTATGTCCCGGGCCACGTTTGGGAGGGATCTGGTGCCGATGACACACTCTTATAGATATAGCCCCGCCTACACTGTGAGCAAATGGTCGACGCCCCAACTGATCATCCACGGGAGCAAGGATTACCGCTTGCCCGAGAGCGACGGGCTCGCAGTATGGCACGCCCTGCAACAGTACGCCGTGCCTTTTCGGCTCAACTCCTCGCTCTCGCACTGATGATCCGAAACAGGCTCGGGGTTCCTAGCCGATTGGTGATCTTCCCTGACGAAAACCATTGGGTATTGAATGGTGGCAACAGCCTAAAGTGGCACTATGAGGTGTTCAGATGGTTTGACAAATTCGTCGGCGAAAATGCTGCTACCCGCGAGCATAACTAAACCATGTAGTTACGAGGACAGATCCTATGTTGCAGGATCCCGATTACGAGGGTGAATGTTACATTGTGCAGGACATATGCCATAAGTAGCGCGCGCAAGAGGATAGTAATGTGTTTCCGAGGGCGAGATAGCATGGTTAATCATAAGTAAGAAAATAATAAGTGAAGGAGGCTGAGGTGAAGAGGAATTTCATGTCCAGAAAGACAAATGCGTTCATGGCTTAGAAATCGTAGAAGGCCGGCTTTTCTTGGCAGGTAGAGGGACTTTTTGTTTTTGGTTAGCAAGGTGACGAGGTGTCTTCGGGACCGGCATCGATTTTGCGACGCGTTTCATGCCATAGACTTCTTTGCGATTTGTCTGTGGTTGTGTTGCGGAGGTGAAACAAGGAGATAGCACGTTCAAAATGCACTAACCTCGACGCCCATCAATAACTCATCGTCACCATCTGAAACAGGTTGGTAATCGTCATCTTTCTGCCCGTAATCATGGCCTGCATCGTCCCGCTCCGATTCATCGTCATCAATCTCAACGTAAGTTCGCTTCGCTGTGGCTTTCCGTCTGACACGTGGAGTCCCCTTGCTAAGCTCCGCGGTTCCAACAAGTACATTCGAAGTTTTGGAAGTAGATGCTGACACCGAGAGTGGTGAGGTGGTATCGGGGGTGTTGGTTGAGATATGTTTGAGCCCTAAGCCCTCTCGCTCCACACTTTCTTCTTTTACGGGGACTTCTACGACGGCTTGGACGCGTCGAATGACCACCTGGCGCGTGCCGTTTGATGTCGACCCTGAATGAGCGATAGAACGGGTCGTCTCTTGGGCGGCTCGTTGTCTTATACTGCGCTGGTTCTCCGACGCGGGGGTTGGAAGTCGCAAGACAGGTCCCGCGCGGGTTCGATTTGCGCTCAAGGCTGCCTTGGATCTCGAGGGTGCGGATTTCGAGGGTGGGAGTTCATGGAGACTTGGGCTCAGTGAATCAAGCACAGAGCCGCGCTGCAGTCGTGTAGACGCTGACAAGTCGTTTACAGTAGAATACCGGACCATCGGCGTGTATGGTGCGATAGACATTGACGCGTGTCCACTCTAAATTGCACTCTCAGAGAGCGTGGCAGACAATCTAGACCGGGAGAACATACGGATCCCAACTGTTCAGCGACGAGCTCTTCCACCCGCCGAGCGAGCTTTGATCGTTCTTGTTCGACACGAAGAAACTGCTCTTTCCAACTGATGGCTTCTTGTCTCGAAGTCTCTTCGAGACGAAGACATTGGTTCTTCCACTGAGTGGCTTCTTCGCGTAGCTGAGCGATGGTTTCCAGATGGTGGCTGATCTATTGCAGACATGGCATTAGAACGCGTTGGCAGTCGAATAGAACGGGTATACGGTTAGCTCAGCCTGATCGCCCTGCGGTAACCAAAGATGAGGTAAGGGAAACGTGGAATGTAGGGATCGTCACGCACCGCGGCTTTCCAAACGGCGGCTTCTTGTTTCCAGGCCTGTTCGTCAAGCCTGGATGCGTGGAGTTCATTGACGGCGTCGTCGCGTTCTCTGCGGGCCTCGCGTGCGTCGGATGCAGCGTGTGTGACGTCCTTGCGAGCCTGATCCTGAGCCGCGTTGAACTAGGGAACAGAGTTCAGTTTTGGGGTCACGTCGTGGACGAGGGCGCGTACAGCGAGAGTCGCAGCTCTGCTGAAGGAGGTGAGCGCGTCGGACAAGATTGCAGAGGGTGTCTTGCTCATCGTATTGTAGTGGTACAACCCATCTCGGCAAATTCCGATTCAACAAGACATGACATCACACAAACGCAGACTCAGACAAGCAATCTGACAGTCGAGGACAACTTCATCCACTCCTAGTCATGCAATCAGAGCACGAGAGCATAGATAGCGCAGACGAACAGCGTCCACTTTGTACAACATTCAAAGCATTTTTGTACTCCCATTGGCCCCAGCCGCCTTCTTGAACCTCCGCCCGGTTGCGAATAACACGCTGTCCAATAGCGCAGCGACAGTGAGCACTCCTCCAACAATCGCACACGTCCTGGAGCAGACTATGTAAACAAACGCTCACCACCAACAAATGCAAGCATCACTCACGACGTTAGGAAATGCGCAAACGATTGCCTCGTCTCAGAGTGGACGACGAGAATCGGTGAAATCTCAAAGTTAAAGAACGCCCCTGTACAAAGCGTTCAACTCATCGGAGTCTCTCCGTGGCTCGGAACTACGTACCTGGTGCTCCCGCAATCCCATGATGCGTGTAAACCCCTTGTTTGTCCTCTTCTCCCATGCCCTTCGTCAAATCTCTCTCGAAGTGAGTTACGCTGTATTGGTGCGTGTTAATCTACGCCCGAGTGAGTTCGCATGTCATTTCATCGGAGATATTACCCACCGTCTTTCCATCCAGCGTCCTAAACTGCGTGGAGACAACTTTGAGGAAGTATTGGAACATGTATTGTGGCTTGGTCGTCTAGAGGCAGGTTAATAAGATTTCCTCGATGAATCACAGTCAGCAAACCTTTGCTTCATAGCCATCCAGCGGGTTCTCCTCAATACCCATACGTTTTCTCATCTCCTTCCCTATCTTTGACTTGGTCGGGTTATACTCGTCATCTGCCATGAAGTATACTTCATGAACGGTGTGGGAGAAGTCATGGATATTTTTGTCGTCCTTCAGGTAGGGAACCAAGTCGTAGAAATGGCGAGAATTAGTCTGGTATGATCTGCCTGGAGAGATATTGATGTTGCCGATGACTTTGTTCACCCGGATACGTCCAGAGACGTTACAACCCTCCGATGCCTGATCCTTGAGTTTTTCTGACCACCCTTCTTGAACGCACTAGCGCAAGATGATCGTCAATACGTCGACGCTAGTTTGACATCTATGCAACTTGCCTGTTCGATATCCTCTGGGTTGCCAAAACTCCAGCCCTTGCTTGTGTACGCCTGCCTAACCTCCTCGCAACTGTTGCAGCACCCGCTCTCCGGCTCCACACCACCATAGCATGAGCCACAATATCCGGCCCCGCGCTTCTCCGCCAATTTGTCTATCTCGTTTCGCAAATCCCCACCGCGCTGTCCGGGGACGTCCAAGCCAGTATTAGTTAGACGTTTCTTGATGATATTGTGGGAGATGTCGCGTTGCTGTACTCCAGAGATATCCATCACATCCAGGCTGAGCACTATGAACATGTCGGTTTAGTGGCAATGGAAGGACGCGGTCAGGCAATACTGACAGTAACAAGGGACATGAGGAAATGTTACGTTGAGCTTCACGCTTAGTTTCTGCCCACGACTTCGATCGACAACAATTGAAGTGTCAACTCCAACTGTTCTGTAATCAAAGAACTCCATGGTGGTGAAAGCGAGTATAATACATGCTGAAATGAGTGTCACTGGTGAGAGAAGTCATAAGCGTGATGAAACTCGAGGAAACAGAGTTGGACACACAGAAAGCGCCAGTGCGCGTCTTCACTTTCACGTCTTCAGTAGTCTAGCAGTCGGAACACATAGTCAGATATTGGCGACGTGTCCCAACAGGGTGCGAACAATGATTTACCTTCCCAAAGGCATCGATGCCTTTAAGGCCTGCCAAAAAGCCCTTCGCCATTACTGGTCCGTGGTCGGGAAGAGCGACCTTAAAAATCAAAAGTAGTGTGTAGAATTCAAACCGTCGCACCAGCAAGGTCGGCAAGTATCACGTGACTCTCGGGCGACGTGTCCTTACCGCAATGATTCTCGGACATTCATCCAGCAGTCGGTCTCGTACTCTACACGGTGTGACTCAGAGATGATATTGGGTCTGCATAGGTGGGACCAAATCAAGGTTCAAGAAAACCCGTCATAGTACTATCTTGTCCACGCCCTGCTTCACCTTGCCGATTAAATTGCGTACGCCGTCTCTAATGCCTTCGGCTTGAACCCCAACATTGTCCGAGCTCGTTCTGTACACCCCTGTACCGCCTGGTCCACCAAGGCTAACATTGACGCCGCCAAGATTCAGGCTTAGTGATGGCATGCTTGATGATGATTCCGGTGGTGGCTCGTACACAGAGCCGGGGAAAGATTCTGCCGATGCACGGATCATCTCCAAGTAGCTGATGAGGGTCAGTACATGTCATGAAACCCAATACCAGCATGAAGTACCTGGACGAATTGTGGACACATGTGCCGCCAAGTAGCACCCGAGTCCCCGTGGAAGCAGAATCTTGGTTCAGCAAAGCAACCGCTCTGGCCTCTTCGTACGTAGTCCCACCTATTATGAAGATGATAACATCCTGCGGCCTTAAGGGATATCATTAGTATGAGAGCTCGGGCAAGATAATCGATGCACCGTTGCAGGCCAAGGTTCGTTCCTGCACCGTCATGGAACGGGTAGCTGGCCTCTTTCAGGCGACCCTTGAACAAGTTTTCCAACGTCTGCGTCAGGTGTGGAGTGTGCTGGGTGTAGACATTTTCGACGCCCTACATCACTCGTCAGCCGACACTGGTTACAACATAATTACCGCTTACCTTCAAACCTTTCAAAGCAGATCGGCCTTTGGCTAACAGCGACTCCGTCGAAAATAGATCATCCTGCCGCTGATCGGAACCAGCAATATTCAAAAAGACGTAAACAAGCTAGGTAAAACAATCTAAGCAGTGTTCACCTCGAGGAATGGACACACATACTCTCGCTTCCTCTCGCGAAACTCCATTGGAAAGGAGGAGATTGATGAGCGTAGCGATATTGTTCGTTTGTGTCTTCTGATAACGTAGTGCGTATAAAATAACAACCCGGAGCTTATTCCATGCGGGTACTGTACTGTTGGAGATGAGAGCTTGGACGGTCTAGGCTCCAACAATTGAGATTATCAACGTAAGCTCTGAGACGTGGTGCGAACCTTGAAATCACAGCCCGAGCTTGTTGCAAGACCTTGCTCTATTTCACCAACGTCCAGTAGGTGATCTCTCTCTACCAACCGGCTAAGTTCCCCAACCAGGGCGACGTGTTTACTAACATTTCCGCCAAGCTTTCTGAACTCGGGGTACTCCTCGACAAACCGCTTCATGTCAGATATCGAGTTGATTGCCGACGGGGATTGAGCGAGTGACCGTGATTGATAAGATTGGACGTAATTTATCAATGAAGTACCCAGATCACCGAATGTCGCCAAGTGACGTGCCTGAAAGAACTGGTCAGTTGAAGTCGTAAGTGTGATTTCCTACTGAAATGTGAGAGACAATTGGAGGGATAATCTACGGGAATAAACTTGCAGAAAGTTCTGGCCCAATATCAGGAACCATGCTGAGGTTTACTCTTCCATTCTGAATACCAAGAAGTTCATGCACCATAGCCTGATATGTCCATTGAGATAGCAAAGGTGTAACGGGGTCATTTCTCCGATCAAGGATGAGTAACAGCGGGGCCACCTGCGTAAGTCTGAAATCGAATAATGCAGACTCCGCTTGGATACGATGCTTACTAGCATGAATACAGGAGGAATGGCGATAAACAAAATGGACTTACCTGAACTTCATTAGCCAATTTTTTCGCCATACCGCTCATCTTCTCATACCGGATGACAGGTTTCTTCTTCAAGCTAAGAAGAACAGCAACAATCCCCTGTATGCAGTGCTCTAGGGCAGTGCTGTCCCAGCTGTTAGGGGACGACCCATACAGCGGTCTGCTGACAGTGGGTGAGTGATCGAGGGAGAACAAGCAAGGCATAAGGGGTGCAAAATCCGCGAAGTATTCCTGCAGAGACGTCAACCCCATGCGCTGCAAGATGGCTAGCTGCACTACCTGCACTTCTCGCACCACCTCGAACTCGTCTACCTCAGCAAAACGCTCGATCGCGGATTTACTCAGAACGTTGCTGAAGTCTAGCGATCAACCAGCATTAACTTGGATACCATCCTACCGAAAGAATGCACGCACTGACACAGGTAATATTCGCCATACTTGGGCTCACGCAGTTCCGCACATACTGCTTCAATGCTGCCTTCGCTAGGCTGCAAAAAACAGACACATTTCATGTGAGGCATTGAGTTCCGCAACTTATTATCGATTCGATCTGTGAGGTAAACTTGGTGTGACAAGAGCGTCGACTGCGTAGAAGCAAGAGAAACGATTGGAGTCTGGCAGCATTAAGAGATTGAATTCATCGCAGAGAAGGATAGGCCAAGTAGCCTTACTGTGTGCGTATCGAGAAGAAGAACCTTCATAGCTGACGGAGTAGACACCAACTTGGTGATGTACGTCTCCACCGCTTTGACTACGTCCATATTGCTGGTTTGTCGGACAAAGTTGAAGGGCCAGTGCGATCTTGAAGAGAAGCGCTTCTTGAGAGGCGAGATTCACGGCAAGTGACCACGAGGTAGCGCTACACCCTTGACAAGCTACGCGAAGGCGCCACCTAATGGTACCCGCCAATTGATTACTCCAGTGGCGGTGCATGTACTACACCAAAACGGTGGTCACGTTCTGAGTCAGCCACCATCTCCAAAGCACGACGTCCACTGTGAATTGGCTAACACGAAGTTTTAGCCTCCACTGATTCATTATCTTACACGGAGAAAATCCACGGGCACAGCATTAATACAATCAATAATCCGATCTAGCATGCGGCGAGCGACTGATTAATCCAGTGACTCGAACACTGCGCAACGTTGGATTAGTGAGAACTCTATAGAAAGGTGAATCGAACGTAATACTTATTACATCGAGGGACTTGTTTCCGCGGAAGGTTCACCCTAAAATACTAATATTTTACCCCCGCGAGTCTCGGAGCAGTGGTTCAACGTTCAACACTGGACCCAAATCTAGTGGTCCTAAGGTGCCACGTCGCCTCTAGCCTGGCCATGAGTCCCCCCGTATTGTCAGGGGAGCTTCTGTGTACCGTTCCACGGTGCTATTGTCAGTGGCCCCACATAAATTCAAATGAAGGGCAGTGACTCCCTGCGATTATCGGGGGTTTTCGACTGAATTGAGTGCACTGCACAGTTGATAACAACACGGTTGGTCGCTGCGTGTTTCCAGTACTCGTTCAGCTCCTTTTTTTCTCCACCGGATTGCATACGGCCACTTTTGGAAAACGTAAGTGGACCGCATCGCGTACTGGCCGTCTTATCTGTCCTGATGAAGTGCTCACAGCAAAGCACTTGTGTCCACCTAGGTGTTCTCCATTCCTTTCTGCCGCATTGTTCCTTCACAATGTAGCTTGAACCATTTGTCTCAGTTTACATCATGTGCGAGTTATATCGAGATGAAACAGACAACCCGTGAACTGTGCAAGCGAGGTACACCCTATTTAGCGAGTTGCTGTGTGGAGTTCGGCACGGGCTATGCTCCTCGTGATCCCAATGCGCGACATCAGAATGTGATCTCGGCCGGTTCTCTCGACCGCACACATGTTGTCTGATATGAAGTACAAATCAATCCACTTAACCCTTACAAAAAACCGTGACAGGGGCGACCAAAGGGTCAACCATTCAAGAGACGGCACGCCAATAACCATCACGATCATTCGTCCAGGCTGTTGCCATCTCGCTCTCTCGGAACTCATACTTTCAGCCGTTGGATTTCTCCTTCCCCCAGTTGTAGGGCGGAATAACCATGTCCGGCCCTTGTTGCATGACGAAGCTATATAACCAAATCTCCCCTAAGGATCCTGAATGGAGACACGGTCATCGAGTCCAAACCAGCATGCCTTCCTCACCCCCCTCTTTCTATTATAGCGAACTGAGCCGCGCGCTCTCCGAACAGTTGTTTGGTTTGGCCCGGTATGAGGTCGCCAAAGAGCCTTTGGAGCACGAGGCAACTGCTGTCGTGACATTACTAGAGGGGACAAAGATTACAGTGTCCTTGACCATTCGTGGTTATCGGGTAAATTGGCACTGGTTCTATGGATCGTCCTGCTTACTTCGCTTTGCAAAAGGTTGACGGCGGACAGACGTATGAGTCGATTGAAGAGCTCTTGCAGTCTTATAGTCCGATGTATGTGCGAAAGAGAGAAGACATAATCTTCGCCAAACTGCAGGGTTTGCAGTGATTAAACTGCCTCTCACATCGAGGGTGTAAGTCTTTGACATAACTTCGGTCACGAAGGCTGAAACCAATGGGATCTGCACAGTTCTTAATAACTCGAACCTTATTTGCTGTATTCTTATTGAATTTTATCGTGTAATTTTGTGCGTGATGCTTTACAGAAGAGCATACCTCAAAGTGCTCACACTAGAGCTAGTCAAGATGACATTTGGAAAGGCCGGAATACACCTATTTAACCCGAATGTTGTCACAAGAACAATGATGGCACCAAGCCGATTATCGAGTGTGACGTGACGTGTCCAAAGGACCAGGGATGACGCAATAACACCAGAGCTGCCCCTATATTATGCTGGGTTACAATCCCTAAAGTTGGTGCCAACATCATTATAGTATAAAGGAGAACCCCCTAGTCCATTTGTGCGTGGTTCCAACTTAACTCACACCAGCCCAGACTTGCAAACCACGTGATAGCCGCGTGCTCAAAGCACAAGGAACACAACTGGCGGAGTGATGACTACCAAGCTTGCGTATACATCGGGACGAATTACTTTGTGAAGTATGGCGCCTAGAGAGATCTCGAGCCCGAGCTCGCAACTCCGAGTCAAGAATATACCTTCGCTCATGTATAGCAGTCTCAGACGCCGGATCCGCCACACATTTCCAAAGTCCTATATTACTTTGTCGACAAAGTGACCATGTACTTGGTCATGGAATGCATCGAGCTTCAGGAATCCCCTCCAGACCTTGCCGCGAGGATCCAAAAAGCCATGAAATGGTTGTCCGAGGTTCCACTTCCTTCCAACCACACGTTAGGCCCCGAGGAGGGGCGGCCGCATCTGCCACAAGTTCTTCAAGGAGTCCAAAACCCCTTCCAATTTCCTGGACGTCAAGATACTGGATCAGTACATGATGAGAGTACGTTCATGCTTTATGTTCTCGAGCCTCCATCGCCGCTAACACAAGCGTACGGCTTGCTCGCGGTCACAGCCCGGCAGACGGTGGCCCCTGTCAGTGTTTACGGTGAACGCCTCATGTTCACCCAGTCCGACATGGTCGACTCCAACTTCGGTGTCGATGAGCACGGGAGGACGGTCTTGATGGATTTCAGCGAGATAGGGATACTGCCCGAAACCTTTGTGGCCTATACGCTGTCATCGGACTAAAAACTCGACCCTATTGTTGCCTCCTTGGGCCTGTCGGGCAATTCGAATCTGATCTCGATGGCCACCATCGCTCAGTGTCTGGGAATGGTGTCTGACCCGAAATTCGGTACGTCAACTTGTACCTAACATGGGGATATGTAAGTGCAGCTAACTTTGACCAAGGGCATTGCAACGGAGTTCGGCAAAAATTAGACGGAGAACATAAGTTACGACGTGCATGTTCTCGTAAATTTATGCGTGATGCCCATAGACGGCTGTAGGAGAATTCGAGCTTGAATGTATTGTCGGTTGGTGCTATTACTATTACATGGCATTTATCCTTGACTTTAAACTGAACTCTAAGCATCAGGGGATCTTCCAGTAGACTACCTAGTCTCCATCACGGTTTCGTACATAATTCTTGTGAACAATTCGCCCGATCTATCTTTCGTAATGACTTGACCCACCCAGTCTCGCTCGTGATCATCTCATACACAGTTGGCCCACCACTGATCCATGCTAAGCCTTGGCGACGGGGAATTGAGCATACCATTCTCATTCTGCTCATTCCAGACATGCAACAAGCACCCAGCGCTCAAATGCTTCAATCCTAGTCCAGATAAGCACCCAAAGATATGAGTGATGCGTAGATTGTTGTGTGGTTTCGCTAACCATACGGAGTACACGTGATTAAGCTAAAGAGTGTATCCACGAATGACTCACTAAGAAGGTTTCGATAGCGTGACACGAAACCCCGAGGAGGGAGTGAACGCCTGAGCAACCCCGTGTCCGAGAGTAGATACATGCCATAGAAATCGAACATCATCTTGTATGACTTGGCTAGGCGTCCAAGTTCATGTCTATTAATAAGCCATCGGGATGACATTGCTATCGGTTTAAGTAGAAGCGATTATTCGGCGAAGGATAGTTCGATAGGTCCGCGTTTGGGCGTTCTGGGTAGTTTTTAAGGAAGGCAACGATGTCTCGGGAACCTTGCGTAGGCATTAGTTGACATGGCGGTTGACGGCATCGTCGTGAAGAACGGAGCGGAGACAACGGGTGATGACTTTGCGCGGCGTTCGTCGATGAAGTTGAGATGCGCCTTTTTCCCAGGCTGCCATAGGAAGGACGGCAATGTTCAGCATTGACGTCGACTCCCAGAGAGCGAGAGCACTGCAACTTGCCTCGACGTCAGTGGACAACCAATGTTAAGCTGGACGTGATCGAAAGACCAACACTCCCCAGCTGCGCCTTTCAACGAATGAAAAGGAGTGTTTCGACAGCCAATCTTAGAACGCCCACCAATTTGGCGTGTAGTGGCATCGGGCCGACCCACCTAGGGCCTGCGTGCGTTTTCCAAGTCGCTTGCCAGCCAAAAAGCATCGTCGATGTCACCTCGGTTTGCACGTCATAAACCCTCAGCGTCGACAGGTTGTGAACCAATCAGACAGCCGCTGCGTTCGAGCAGGTCCGATGACGCCCCAGAGCCGAGGGATTCCAGGTCCGACCAAACACCCATTTGACACCACCTGTCGATGTCGCGATTATCGATCTGTGTCATCTTATCCAGAAAATCACTTCGTCTTCATCGCTGGCATCGCGTCAGACCCGCCTTCTCCACGTAAAATGCCTTCGACCACTCAATTGGTCCCGATCGTTATCGTATCCGAGATTACTCAGTTGTAGAACCTTGCTTTTCGAGACAAGGCACCTCTTCCCAAAGGGCATAAACGTACCGCACACAGCGGACGATTTGACGTAGCTTCAAATTGATAAAAAGTTCATTACCGTGAACGTTCGCTCATTGGCGACATGCGAGCGGACGTTTCACACTGCAAGAGCTTTTCCATTCACGATGGTCATTCTGTCCCGCGCACGACATGGGCTAGTATCGCCTACCATTCAAGCGGGGAAGTGTGAGGTCTGCCCCACTCTAGCATCGCCGACTCCATCGGCCACAGCCCTGAGGCAGTTACATGTATATTGATCTGTAACTTGACAGCCGGGACACTCAGTTACCGACATGGACGCGGTACTGCGATAGTTTCGCCGTGTCTGGCCGGGATGAAATGAGATTATCTCCGATTTCTCCCTATCTGTCAATTTGCGACTGTATTTTACACACCACTAGCAAGTAGCTCGCCATACAACCCGATGGATGGCCTAAACCAACGCCACTGCATCCTTCATGGCTCTACTTCTTGCATAACAGCCAGGTTTTAAGCCATCGTGTCAGTGCCTGGTGGACCGTGCATAATTGTGGAGATCTGATTTACTCCGACTGTTTTACTCTGCTATGTATACCCGAAAGTCGCCGGCCATCAAAGATGGTTGACCAAGTCGGTCGCCCATAAGGATATTGATTTCTCTGATAGGGTGACCATTTGCCTCCGCTGGTCTTAGAGCCCGTGAGTACGGACATCGGAGGGAAACAACGCAGGCACCGGAAAACGTGATGTGCTGTGATGTTGGAGGCGAATACACACGCAGGCCATCGGCTTGAATCATCAAGCCGCGTGTAACCGAGCAAGGAACGGTTCGAGGGGTGGGTGAGTTCTCGGGCATTATTTGGGAATTGGGGACCGTGGTGGCGTCACGTACTGATGTTATTCTGGGTGTGTATGTGGTTCTCTGGACCTATCGAGGAAATCAAGCCTTTAGGCAGTGTTTAGAGTGATTGCGTGTGAAAGGGAAGCACATGGAAAGCTGTCGGGGCTGGGAGCCCAGGTAGGAACAACCATTGGCGAGCACGGTGATCCTTCCAACTCTGATATGCACAGGGGAAGACAATTGTCGACCGCCCAACGATTTTGGCCAGTGGAGTATTGGCTCGCATGCAATCACCACGGTTAGAGGGAGATATGTATCAATACACATGTTAGTAGGGTATCACATCTAGCCCCGGACTGCATGTATCTGATCCGGGGAACAAGACGAGGTTTAATACGAGCACACCCAAAGAAGTGTGGGGTATTGAGGCGGCGCACTGCTCAAGCGTCATCCAGGACTGAAATATCCCAGGACACGTAGACGGGGGTGTCTGATGACGAGACACGAGTGCTGGCAAATCAGAAGGTGGACCAGTACCTGTTCGCTTACGGCGATGGGCTGGGAAGGAGCGTGGAGGATCGCAGATTGCAAGTCAGACGATGGTTGGTGGTCAGATGCATGGGTTGTTGCAGTCGCGTGTACAAGTGACGTGTGGTTCGAGGGGCAGCGTGAGGACCGACAAGGACGACGGTGAGCCGAAGGTAGCGCATGGGCTCAGCAGCCGAAACGGACGCGACGATATAAATAAGTTATGGTATACTCGGAGGAGAGAGGGGATGCACGTGGGGCAGGGATATGAGTGCGGAGGAACCCGACTGGCGGGTAAATCCGGTGGCGCTAGTTTCACGGGCGGGGTGAGACAGGATCTAGACAGGAAATGGGCGGGCCGCGAGTGGCGAGTGCAGGGCTGGGCCGGCATCTGTGTGTGGGTACGTAATACGCTGTAACGCTGCCATCACGGTAACAACATGCACGTTCCATATATGGAGGTATGCGCCGCCCGAGGCTCCGCGGTTGGCTTGCCGATGGAAATGAGTGATCGCATAATCACAAGTAATGGCGGAATTTGTAAAGAAAGAAAAAAGGCGCATTTTCGGACAATCCGGGAGGGAATTTTGAGAGGTGCATGTCCCAGTTTGGAATCTCTGTTTGACCAGGTGCGATGCGAATCAGCAAATCAAATATTAAGACGGCCTTTTCCTTCCCTTACCCCCCCGTCCAATCCCTGCCCCTCCCCACGTCCTTGCCACCATCCTCGTCGTCCACTTCCCTCCTTCATCACCGTCGACGACAGTCAGGGCTTTGTCGTGAGTCAAGTCTCACTTTCATTTATCTGTCTCACTAAGCCTTTTGTTCGCCACCCTTTTATATCCCCAGCGTCGAACTGCTCCTCATCACAATGGACATGAACTACGAAGAGTCTTGGTGTCCCACTTGCGATAGGCAGATCATGCCAAAACGCTTCACCGTCGCCGTCCCCCCTATCCCCCACGAACAGCCCGCCCCTGCCCTGGTCCCGCCTTCCTCAGATGCCGCCTCTCGTGAGTCATCCCTATTCCTAGTCTCTGCCCCAGTTTATCCCTCCCCCCAGCATCGAAAACGCAACAAACCGACAACGCCTCGCGTACCTCCCGCACAAGAACGGGCAACGGGCGCACCAAGGGTGCTGTGCAAGGGAATGGGCGTGCCAAATCCAATGGCGCGCCAAAACGTTCGGATTCCACGATCGCCGCCAATAAATCATCCCCACCGCAACCCCAGTCTCAGCCTCAGCCTAAACCCACCGCACCACCAAAACTCCGTACCGTCATCGATCAGGGTCCCATCCCCCTTTATTGCTCCGACGAGTGCAGGATGGCCGATCTGAGCCGATTTGATGGTGCGCTTCCCATCAATTACAATCCAGCCCAGGCCTCGCCTCCTCTTCCACCTGTACCTCACAATTCATTTGAACGCTGTGATTCCGAGGACGAGTCTAGTAGTGGCTCATCGCTCGACTCATGCCTTTCCTCTTCATCCGAAATCATTCCCGTTTCTCCCAGCATTGCCACGCTTGCCGCAATGTACAATTTCCCTCCATTGCCTCCCCCGCCACCAATTATCCCCGTGCAGACCACTGTAACAACTGATCCCGAGTTCCGGAACGACTATCAGGGCGGCGTTATGATGGCAGCCAGGCGGATACAGTCTGCCCTGTGCTCGGAGCCCGCTACTAAACGTCCATCCCGGAACGAATTACCTCCGCCTCAGAAACCAATTCCCGGGTGGACGGATGGTAGCGATGCTTGGCGAGAGTCTGTTTATTCCTTTTCCCCCCGTTCAGACCCCGTGACAACCGTTGGGATGGCAAGTAAAACATCTTTTGCTGCTACCTCAAGCCGAGGAGTACAGTGGACGTCAAGCGACCTTGCGACCTCAAGCTCGTCTTTTCCTGCACAGCCTCGATCATCGCAACCGCCATCTCGCTCGAGTCAGTCCTATACTGAAGAGTTATACGCCAAGTACTCCCTTCCTCTCTCTCGGCGTTGCGAATCGCGTTCCACGCTCTTCACGAATATGCCTCAATCCACTTCTCCGGTGTCACCCGCACCTAGCTCTCGGCGTCGGCGGGAGACGCCCTTGGTCAAGCCAGGTGCCGAAGGTCGCTTGCTTGTTCCGAACGTCACCATGCGGGCGCACAGCGCGTCTAGCCAGAGTCTCTCATCCACAAGCATGTGCAGCCCGCTTAGTCGCTATCCCAGTGCAATTAGCGAGGACAGCATGTTGAACGAACAACACAATGCCTCCCCATCCACATCATCACGACCACAGGTTCAAGGTATGTATCGCAGATGTTTTTATCTCTCTCGTTGCTCATTGCGCTTAGTACGCTCCTGGTCGTACGACAACATCAAGACATATCCCATCATGATGCCTCCGAAGAAAAAGGAGAAGCGCATTGAAACTCGTATTGTCGACGGATACCTCAAGGAAGTCGAAGTCGAGGTTGAAGTCGCCCAGCCTTTGAAGCGCCTCTTTCTTTTCCATGGAAAGGAAACCAGCTGCGAACGAAAGCGGTAGATGATACCGGAAATGTTTTTGCATATGGAACACCACGCACTTATACCCAGGTTGCATCTGCGGAGCGACGACGACGGTCCAACCCACGACAGATACCCATGACTTATCAGTTCTTTCTCCCTCACTCGCATTTCTCCCCAGCATCAAGCACAAGCGCACACATGAATATCATTCACACTTAATGACCTCGTCGTCTCTCCTAATCGCGCCGTATCTTCACCTTCGCTTCTGGCTATATCATGATGCCTATCGAACAAAACTTTATCTCTGTGCCATACACTTGTACTCGATAATATTTTCTTTTTTTCGGTTCTGTACATTTGTACTTTTAGTTGCGCATTTACGTTACCAGCTAGCATATGGAGCTTGGACTAATGATTTGGGGTCATTGGCATCGGGTCTTGTTCGGATGGTTGGGTACATACTCGATTTGAGGGCTAATGATTGTGCTATTGTCCTTAGTATTTTCTTTCCTTATGGTTCTGTTCTTGGCACCTTGACACTTCGCTATCGTATTGCATCAGTTTATAACTTGTAGGTATTACTTGTACAACATGCATGTTTCATCAAAGGACGAGTTTCCCACCATCTGGGAGATTCAATTTCTAGCCAGTGATCGCTCGCTAGGCGGTGATACGCCCTAATACACAGGCTAATTGTACTTCGGCGAATAGAACTAGACGAGCGCAGCCGCGAACTGCGGGTGCCCATGGGGTATACTAATGCTCCGCCATTTCTGAGATCCGTCCAGCACTGCCATAGGCGTACTTTAGACCACATTCGCCACACTCCCCCACATAGCCCAAATTACCCCATGCCCCACACATTAGGCATGTCGCATGCCGGCGGAGGCCGCCATCTTTGTGCTGTCAGGTTGTTCGGACGCGTCTACAGCATGTCCAATGACCGATCAACGCTCGACAGCTAGATGTACGCCCAATTCAGCGCAGCTTGGCATGTAATGTGCCTGGACGAAAGCTGCCGCCGCACTCGAATTGGGAATGGAGGGATGGTATCGCGCCTCTCAGACCAGCTTCGTCAGCGTCTCTGGGAACATGTGGATACCCTGGCTGCCCTAGATTCATATCCTCTCCTGCCAAGGGACGGACGCTGGGAACGTGCCTCATGGCCCCGGCCGTCTCATTAGTCAGAATGTAGACCAGTGAGCGTTCAGCGCCGCGAGCCCGTCGATTGGTCCTTCCGAAGATCCAACCAATGGGTTATACCACGATCCTGCCGTGGAAAAAAACCCGGTGGTGTGGCACGCTCATCGTCGGGAAGGCCAGATATGAATTTGTCCTGGCTGTGGGACCCACTGATTGGTTTACCGGGGCACACACTACACAGGCCAAACTCGCAAGCCTTCACATCATGCACAGATCCACACGCTTCATTCATTTTTGTCTATGGACACCGTCCCCATGCCGATAAGGCGTATATTTGTCGCATTCCGTGTCCACCCGTAATATCGTTGTTGCACGACGACGGCGAGGCGGTTGGACGGGACAGGCTCTGACAGGCTACGTGAAGCTGCATCGCCACGGGCCGAAAGACCAGAAGAAAGTCACAAGTCTGCCAGGGGGGAAATGGGGAATTGGCAGCCGTTGACGTGACATCGGAACGTGCTTCCGACGATATACCCCAAGGTCCCCCGCGTCGGGTGCGTCTTGCCTGTCCGGGGAATTAGACGCTGTGCGAACCAGTAGGAACGTTCCTCCGTCGGGGGAGCACGGCTGCCAGATTGACCAAGTTTAAGGAAAGTCCTTCCCTGTCAAGTCAAAATGTGTGGACACGCTCCAATCAACAAACAGGCCCTCGCGTCAAGTGCAAGGCCACTCTTTAAGCGGCCACCAAAGCCCGCGGGAGTGCCTGCCCGTTCACATCCTATGCTTGCTGACTCTCATTAATGCTTCCACAGGCATGTTGGACAGAGTAGTCGCATTCATAAACGAGGAACGAACGGCATGTCTATCATCTACCAATTCTCGACGTGCTATGGAACGCGGTCAACGCCACTCAGGTGTAGTAGTTCCGAACCCTCACTTATTGCTTCCATCGAAGTTCAGGGCTGTGCAGGTGGAGCAGCGAGGGAATGGAATTCGCACGTCAGATAATTTCGCCTACACGAACATTTCTTCATCTTGGATTGGTGCATCTATCGCGGCGAGTTTAACAAATATGTAACACCATCATATGAGGGCTTCTAGATCACGACAATCATGCCAACAGACCCAGGCTATCAACATTATATCATCAAAACGTAAGAATGATTTGACACCACGAGGTAAGAGACATGAAATACCTCGTGGAATACCAATGCAGTGTTTGCAGGGCATTGTCTGTGTGAGTGCAAAGGTCAGTATATGAGCGTGGTGGCTACCATGATGCTTCGATGCAGTAACGTAGAGTGAGTACGACTCTCTGCCGTGGACACGAGCAGGAGATCTCTCGGAGAGATCGAGGCAAAATAACCATCGGGAATCACCGAGCGTATGCGTGCGTGCATATACGTAGGGGTAGACGATTCGGATGGGGATGACGTTGTCAATAGCAACGACGTTTGAGTAATATCTATTGACCAAGTCCCTTGGTAAGCTGCTAGTGGGATGATTGGGTACTGTGGGTCTCTCCCCGAGGTCTAAGATTAAACACTGGTACATGCCAGTGCGAACCAAAAATACCACTATTGACGCGTTGACGCGGGGCCTGAGTTGCAGTTGAGGAAAGAAAGAATTCAAGGGAGCTTCAAGCTGTCAAAGGACTACGGCAAGTTCCATTTTATTTTTAAAATGGCTGAAAACTTACGGAGCATAGAAAATGGTGACTGAACGTGAACGTTAGAATAGCCAACTTGGGACAATGTGCTCACTGGCAACGTAAAAGAGACATGTGATAGATTTATCTTGCCAAACTTTTCACCAATATTTTTCTTCTTCCTTCTTTTTTTGAGGCGTTTTCGACGATGTGAAGGTCTTGCTAACAGCTTCAGAGGATTATCGATCATCATTCCGGTATCTGCTCAATTATGCCTTGTTCTTTGCATGCCACAATATTTGTACTGATATTAGGCGGTTTTTCCAGGGACACTGGCCCGGGCGTCCGAGTCTGCCTATTGGGCCTTGAAACCCTTCGTCATTTCCGTGAGGACTTACCCATGGCAGGGTGGATAGACTTTCCGTGAAAGCCACGAAATTTTTCTGATAGCTCGTACTTTCCATTTCCCTTGGTGCTTACCCTTTCGACATGATTGTCGGAGACCCGCCGAGCTATCCGATTCTCAGCTAGTAGCACCTTCCGATCGTGTTAAGCGGTGTCCCCCTATATCGTATCTGATTTCCCCGGTTCAGTTTCTCGGTTTACCGGCTGCAGAAGTTATAAGACGTATCTTAGCCTGCTCATCAGCACCCTCTTTTCCACCTGTGATGATAATTTAGCCATGCTTCCCCACACTGGGTCCCAAGTTATTCATAGAGATAACCTTTTATCGACAACCCCGCTAGCATTTGTTATTGATCACTCTCTCGACCAGATGAGAGAGCGATCTATTTGTTCTTTGACGCTGTTCTGCGGTAGGAAGCAGGTGGCGGATTGTTGCATTGGCGGTGTACGACACTGGGAAGAATTCGCGCTAACCGTGACGATAGCCGAGACAATGAGAGAGGGATGTCGTATAGACAACGATGGTAACTGAGCATATATCGTATCATCATTCAATCCCATCGATAATCTAGGTCGTGATCACAAGTCGAAAAGCCAGATTCGGATCACGATCCGCACTCCGCCTCACCCACCTATAAGTGATTGCCATAAATCCCTATCATCGAGGCCACTGCTTCTTGGTCATCGATTTTGTGTATAATGGTAAGTCACGCCGACCGACACCTTCACCTCCATGTCTTAATAGTACCCTAGGGCGTCACCATTGAACAGATCGCCCCAGGGGATGGTATCACCTTCCCAAAGCGTGGGGGTACGTCCTCCATCTCGTCCATCTCTCGCCGCGAAATCGAACCGATATCACTCTAGATGTAGTCACAATTCATTATGTCGGAACGTTCTTGGACGGTTCACCGTTCGACTCAAGCAGAGATCGGTACTTTGGTGTTCACGTCTGCTCACCTGCATCATTGATCTTTCCATTGAAGCGGTTCACCCTTCAAAACGGAAATCGGTGTTGGCAAGGTCATCAAGGGTTGGGATGAGGGTAAGTGACTGTCCGTACGGCACATCATGCGTCCTTATCAACCCACAGGTGTCCCACAACTATCGCTCGGTCAAAAGGCAAATTTAACGATCACTCCAGATTTCGTACGTGTCAAGCTCGTGAACAGCTTTTATATCTGACAGCATGCAGGCTTATGGCGTTCGGGGTTTCCCTCCCACAATACCTGCAAACGCTACCTTGAAATTCGAGGTCGAGCTACTGAAGATCAATTAACGACTTTTGAACGCGATGTGTATGACAGCTCCTATTTCTGTTCTCTTTTTGGCGTCGTGTGACTACATGTCCTGTACCTCGACTGTCAACTGTGTTTGTCTGCCCATCCTTCAACACTCTGAGTGAGCCCTTGGCGCTGCTTACGAAGAATCAGTGTAAGCTTTTTTGCTGGAGAGTCCGTCGGCCCTTTTTTGAGACCGATCTTATCCTACTATCACCGCGCCCCAACACGCAGATATCCGAGTGCCCCTCATAATGACATAAAGTACTGTCCCTGCAACCCGCACGATTTTGGAGGTGCGGAAATGGTTCTTAATTGATCTTTGCCCAATCCTAGTATGTACCACGTACTATACCTGGGAATCCGCTGATACCGTCACGATGGTGCTTCTGGAGTATTCACGTCACGACCTTGAAAATGACTGACGCCGATAAAATTATTTCAGTAGGAACTCCCGACACAAAAAGATTGGCGACTTCCATGCGAGGGATCATACAAGGATGGAGCCGTCGCGTTGGATCACAATGAGAATGGCCGGCAAGGAGAATGTAATGAACAGTTACATTATAAAATGTAGGTAACTCAAACGGTCAAAGATGCTACCGGCACCGGGACCTCTACCATATCTTCATTGTCATCGTCATCGCTTTCCCCAAGAACGGATCCCTCATTGGGAGCCTGAGTCATATACGCATCGGACATGGGGACAGTCCTGTGTGCGACATCCAGGTCGTGCGTGAGCTCGTCCCCACTGACGTCTGCGAGTTCCGCTAATTGTGCGGCCAAAAGCGCTAGCTGCGCTTGTAGGGCTGCTCTTTGCTCCGCATTGAGCTCCACCGATTCCTCTCCGTCATCAAATCGAGGACTAGTAGATTGCTCGGGGGCTCCCGAAATCGCCTTATCGGGTCCATCGGCGGTTGCTTTTGAATTGTGTAAATCTCCCGACATCGATGATTCTCCCGCCTTGTTCTCTTCGTTCGAAATTTGAAAGAGCTGACCAAAGTTGATAGCTTTCAGAATATTTTGCGCCGCTTCCCAAGCATCACTACCCTCCGCTATCTCGTGGTCAGCACCATCGATGGTTTGCTTCTGAGAAGTCGTTCCAAAACCATCCCGGGGTACTGATGCTTGCGCGGACCCCGATGCACCTGAATATGGGTACACAAAGGGATAGCCACCATATCCTGGAGGTTGTCCGGGAGGAAGGGGTCGAGTTTGCATAATGGTGGCTCCATGAGGAATAAGAGGAGTATGTGTGAACGGTGGTGCCGAGGGTGGATGCGGGCCACCAGGTAAGGCGGTTTGTGCAAGTGTTTGCGGGCGGCGCGTCGTCCGCTTCGAAGTCTAGGACAAGTTCGAGTTGAGCAAACACCCAGTCAGAACGAACAGCGTGTGCACATACGTTACCACCTTCCCAATTCTCGTTGAGTCGATACTTGCCGTTACTCCCTTTCTCCAGGCGGCCTCTCTTATAAGCCTTTTGCAGAGCTTGACTCGCTGAGGGACGAAAGTTCGTTTGCAGGGGGTAGTGCATCGCCATCCAGCTGAAGAGGCTTTTTGGAGCGCACCCTTCGGCATCACCCGAATCTATCAGTGCTTCGACAATCATTTCCTCGTAACTCGGCAGATCATCAGCATTGCCGAGCGGAGGAGCGGTCTCCGGAGCATGGTGAGGAGGATGAGTAAGTGGAGTATTGGTAAATAATGGTGGATGGTGACTGGCCGGATTGACGGGGTACATTGGGGGAGGTTGAGGATAAGGGTAAGGGTAACCATACGTTGCAGGAGGAGGGGTATAGTAAGGCGCATGTGGATACGTGGGATGATAGTATGGGTGGTGGGGGTAGTGTGAGCCTTGGGCGGGAGAAGGGATTGATGACTGCGGCACTACTGGCTGGGTGCTAGATGAGGTACTCGCGGACGACCCGGACCCGGTTTGCGTGGGAGGAGGCGCCAACCGCTGAGACGAGCTTGGCTGATCCTGGGCTGCTCTTTCTCCAGATGCCTCGCCGTCTCCGTGAGCAGAGCTAGAACTTTTGTCAGTTGCATCTGACCCTAGAGAGGTTTGAGTCTGTTCGGATTGGGCTTTCTGGGCCTGTATGGAAGCAATCGCGGCACGTATGTCGTATGGCCATACAGAACTTTTCACATGGATGGGTGCATGGGCTTCGAAGGTGAGGCAAATATCGACGACCTGCTGGTAAGGAAGTAGTCCCAAGTATTGCCTCTTGATGGCGTAGATTTCAGCCTCTGAGAAGGTTTCTTGGGAATGAGAAAGTAGTCAGAGAACATTGAAACGCACCAGACAAAGGTTGATATCCATTTTGTGGGGGAGGCGGAAGAAACGTCGGGGTTGCGGTCTGCATCGTTCCGGTGGAGCTGCATAGTTTTTCACATCAAGGTTTATGTACTTTGTAGATCAACCTGGTCTAGTTACTTTTGGTTAACTACAGACATCGTATCTGAGGAGGCATCTGCGCGTCCATTCGTTCCTCGGGCAAGGGCTGCTTCCTCAGGAGATAGGGAGAAAATGGATTGTCTATACGTTGATGCCCATCTGCGTAGCTGGACCGACATTCAGCAAGGGTCATAACTGGAATAATCGACTCACAGGCATGAAGATATGTTCTCGCTCACCCCAGTCTGCCAGGAAAGCACAGTAAACGAGCGTGACTAAATATTCGAGTGAGCACGACAAGGGCCACAGGCAAAGCGGGCTTACGAGGTATTGTCGTGTAAATTAAAAAGCGGGAGCCCGAGTACACCCAAGGGGGCCGAAAGTCACCATCATCGTCTTCGCGTGTCTGCCGGGTCTTTGTCGTAGCATATCTCACCTCCCGCAACGCTGCTGGTCGTAAAGGCAGACCGAGTTGTCGTGCCCAGTACATGAGTCCAGGTTGGAGTCCACTTTGTATCTTGTTTGTTCACATTCACTCATCTTACTGCAGACAACTTCAGGATAATCGTAGCACGCGTTTCTCAATGTTGTGCGTTCCACCGGAGCGGGCTATCCGGCTTACTTGGGTGTTGTGGGTTGCATGACCTCGTCTCGACTCCCTTGTCCTTCCCGCCTTCCCACCCGCGCTCTTTATCCACTACGTCCATGGAATAATTCCTCAAATCCATGTCGCTGAATACGATGAGCACACAAGGCTACACTTTCACTGCCAGTGGAGGTGTCACTACTTCGGCAGACTCTGAACCCATCGCGTACCTCTACCCACATCACTCGCCAGATGTTCCTGCTTCTTTGATTGCTACAGCCGAGGCTCTGGTGAAACCCCGTGGAAAGGGTATCTACGCACAGATGAGGCCATTGAAGGAATCGGGGCCGGGTTCTTGGCCGCCGAGGGTCTCAGGCAAAATCCAAGGTATACACCGACGCGCAGAATCGCGAATGAAGGCGGGATGTCTATGAATCACTTCCATCTGGTGTGCAGCCCAGTCATCTCAATTCTTATCAGGCCTTTACAACGAATCTATCAGATTACATCTCAGGTGTCATTCTATATCACGAGACGTTAGATTTTCAGTTGGTTCCCCTCTTGACCAACAGGAAAATCACCTCAGGAGTGCGTGCTGATACCAATGCACACCCTCTTCCCATCTCCCTTATGGAGCCTGCCACTCTGGGTCTAGACAGCCTTCTATCGAGGCTGCAGGCAACCTACAAGGCTGGAACGCGTTTCGGCAAATGGCGTACTCCAATTCGTCCATCCAAGCTGCCCTTGAAGTTCAAGTCGAGTGCTTGGCATGTTTCGCTGCGATCAGTCAGCAGGTCGGCCTAGTCTCCATTGTTGAACCCGACGTCGATTCTTCCGAGGATGCAGACCTAAAGAGAAACGTAGAGGCTCACATCAAGGTTGTCAGTCATCTATGGTCGTTGCGCCGCCTATGGTGTTTTGCTTGAGGGTATGTCCACGAGGGTGTCACTGTTTACTAAAATGCAAAGGTTAATGACGTGTACATTAGATTCATTGAAGCCATCTTTCCCTCAGCCAAGTTTGAAACATCCTTCTCGCAGCGTCACATCAGTCGAGACAATTAGTCTTACAACGACAACGGCACCCGCTCGCTCTGTGCCCGTGGTAGTCGCAGGAGCTGTTTTCCTCTGGTAAGCATTCCATGCCGCTACCGAGTTCCCACACACAAAGAAATCTGTGCTCAGGATGCCCATCGGACGCTGATTCTGTCGAGTATCTGAGTGTCGTGGATATCATCGTCAACCAAGCTCCTGCCGACTTATCCCTCTGGCTGCGCCATTTGCCCTCTCTTTTGGTTGCAAGTTGCAAGGTAAGGCTATGACTAGGTGGACGAGAGGTGACGAAGCAAGAGCCAGGCAGGCATTTGACGAGAGAGCAAAGGCATGCTGGTTGGCTGCGAAAGGGAAAGCCTGAGCGTGAACATAATGTCTTTATCTCTGGCCTATCATGAAAGATAGAATTGACTACCGACAGTTCAATCCGGACCCACCTTCGCATAAGAATGTCACTCCCATTGGTACCCTTTGCTTTATCAAGTTGCTGATGGATCAGGTTACGCCCAGAACCTCGTCGATATTGCCTAGCCTGGTTTTACGTAGCTCAATTACCGCCATGCATTGACGGTGATTTATGGATGTAAAGTTGGTATTGTATTGCTGCTACTGATTGGCTGTCATCCTGTTGGTCTACTTTGTTGATTTTCAGGCCAGGCAGCGATCCTCTGCTTCAGGATAGATGTAATTCGCGTTGTCTGCTCACGAAGCATGCGTACTGCTCATCACGCTGCGCCTTAAGCTAATCTCAACTGCGGGTAAGTTGCGGGAGCAGCTAATGACGGTTCTCAGCATGTGTGAGATGCGGGTAAGGATCCTATGACAGACTCTGACAGCAGGAACTAAGGCGCATGTAGCGTCCCATACCACCCCTTTGTGGCATCGCCTCTGAAATGTCGTACAGCGCCGTGGCGAAGCTTCCCATTCCTTTCCCCGCACGGGGAGGGCATCCCGCATACATTGTATGGCCT
>JBBPTY010000034.1:0-43096 GCA_038094335.1 Tylopilus aff. striatulus | reverse complement strand
ACTGATCGAACCCCCATTTTGTGTCCCTTGAATGGGCCTGCCACACACTGGCCAGTGCTCACATTCCACACCCTGATGGTATGATCCAGTGAGGCAGAGGCAACACAAGTGCCATCAGGTGAATATGAAACACATTCAATGTATGAAGTGTGTCCTTGAAATGGACCACCTACACACTGACCAGTGGTCACATCCCAAATCCTTATGCTCTTATCATTTGCACCAGAAGCAATATGCACCCCATCAGGTGAGAAGGCAATGGACCAGATCTGCTCTGTATGCCCTTCTAATGGACCAACAATACACTGGCCAGTTGCTGTGTTCCAGACTCTAACAGTTTTGTCCAGGGAACCAGAGGCAATATAGACACCATCAGGTGAATAGGCAATAGAGGTGACAGCATCTGCATGCCCCTGGAATGGATATGCAACAGAGTGGCCAATGGCATTCCAAACTCTAACAGTGTCGTCTGAAGAGCCTGAGATGATATGGTTCCCATCAGGGGAGTAGGAAACACAGGAAACTGCATCTGTATGGCCCAAAAATGGACCTCCAACACAAAGACCAGTGGTTGCATTCCAGACCCTGATTGTTTCATCCCAAGAGCCAGACACAACATGGTCACCATTGGGGGAAAAAGCAACAGACTTGACAAGTTGATTATGTCCCAGAAATGGGCCAGCCACACACTGACCAGTGGTTGCATCCCATACCCTTATTGTTGTGTCTGCAGAACCAGAGGCAATATGGATGCCATCAGGAGAATAGGCAACAGAACGAACATGATCTGTGTGTCCCTGGAAGGGGCCAATCTCACATTGGCCAGTGATTGCATTCCACACCCTAAGGGTTCTATCTGCTGACCCAGAGACAATATTGGTGCCATCTGGTGAGTAGGCAACAGAGTTTACAAAACTGCTGTGTCCTTGCAATGGGCCAACCACACACTCTCCACTCTTGATAGTCCACACCCTAATAGTGTTATCATCTGAGCCAGAGACAACATGAAGACCATCAGGTGAGAATGCCACTGAGCAAACATTCCTTGTGTGCCCACAAAATGGGCCTGCCATACACTGACCAGTGCTTGCATCCCAGATCCTAACAGTCTTATCCTCTGAGCCTGATGCAATGTGCAAGCCATTAGGGGAATAGGCAACTGACAGGATTCTCTCAGTGTGTCCCTGCAATGGACCAACAACACATTGGCCAGTCCTTGCATTCCAAACTCTGATTGTCTTGTCCAAGGATCCAGAGACAATGTGAATTCCATCAGAGGAACAGGCAACAGATTGAACAACATCTGTATGCCCTTGCAAGGTATGAACCTCTGCTGGCCAATTGGCAGGATGTCCTGATGCAACAGAGATATGCCTTTGGAGATGTTCCAGCCAGAGTTGGTGGAGTGGGGAATTGGTAGGTGTCTGGGGCATGGCTGACAGGTAGAGATGGGGAGTGGATTCTCTGAGAACAGGGGCAAATACTTGAATGAATTGGGATGTCTCTGATGCAAGGGTGGAGAGCTCATGGTCCTAGTAATATCTCAATTAGTACTCATCCTTGTTTTATCATGTTGATCCTACATACATTGGCCCATTTTTGCAGGATGGTACAAGTATCTAGGGCAGACAGGATGGTGGTGACAGGGGAGGAGAGGGAGAGAAGGCTGATGGCTTCAAGCCAGAAGGGGAGGAATTTCTTGAAGAAGAGGGTGACCTCATTCAACAAGTCTGGGGTATGGTCTTCTTGTAGGTGGTGCACCCAATAATGGCAGGAGTATGCAAGGTGAGGGGGAATGGCTTTGGCAACCAAAAGGGGAAGGTCAGGAACACTGGTGTTATAGAGATGAGAGTCTTTCAGGTTACACATGTTGAATGTGAGCATGTTCTGCATGGAAGCAAGCAAGGCTTTGCCAAGGTAGAGTGAGTGGTGGGGTAGGATGGGGACATGGAAAATGGAGCTGCGCAAGGGGTCTAGCAGGAAGTCATGGAAGGAGGTATGGAGGGGGCAAATGGGTTTCTCGTGGTCAAGGACACCATCTAGTAAGGATCCCATTGGCTTGATGATTGCAGTGAATGTCAAGTCTCCACTGAACAGTGCAGAAAGGGAGTTGACAGAGAGGGGCTCCCTGAGTGTGAGGACAATAGCCATAACTCTTTTGAAGTGCTCGCAGGCATCATCCAAGATGAAAAGTTGATATAGAATCGTCCAATACAGAGCATCCAAGGAATGGCCACTATCAAGATTGGCAGCCTGCAGCAGTTTCTTGAGTTGCTCTGATGGACAGAATCCAATGGTGCCTTCACCTCAAACAAAATGACATGCAGTGGATGCCCATTGGAAGAGATGCTGAGAATGTTGAACAAGCAATCAACACCATTCCTGGTTGGGCCAGGAATATTCCAGCTCACAATAGTGAGAAAGGGAGTGGCGAATGAACCTTCCAATGTCTACATCTACATCATTCGTGGGTATGTCACCCATTTGCTTAACGATAATATGAAGGCTCGACAAAAGTTCTATAATGATGTCCTCCTCAGGACGAGCAGTGATGAGAAAGTGCAGATTTCCTAGATGATTACTCTCAGCAATTTGTTCTATGATGGCCTGCAAGAGGAATTGGTGACCAGATGAATCACCACTCTCATCTAGGGCATCAATCACAATGATCAATGGTCCGACGGGGTCAAGTGTCATCCTGGGTTCAATGATGAGCTTCTTGGCTTGCTCCATGGGTGATGAGGACGTGCGAAGGGCCTTATTGTCTTTCACGATACCCCAGAGAGCAGATTTGTACTGAGGGTCATGGTTGGCAAGGTTGCATGCAATGGTACTGAACAGGTTTTCTGGATTATGCCTGATGAGGTTGGTGCAGGAAAAACAGTAGGAGGAACCCAATCGGCCAAGGTCATCATAAAGTTGGACAATGGAATGAGCTACAGCAGATTTGCCAGAACCAGCAGCACCGGTCAGTAAACACACTCGTGGGCCATCCGGGTTGTTGAGGACATCACAGATATCAGCAAGCAATCCTTCACAAGTTCCTGGAAGGCACTGCCTCTCTTGCTTAAATCTAGCACTGGATGTGTACGTCATGTCATTGAGGTCGATAGATTCTACTATAGGAGAAAGTTGAACATCCAACCTCATCTTGAATTTAGAGGACATACTGGCAAACTGCACCCGATTCATGATGCATATGACAGTGATCTCCGTTTGTACTGCCACTCCCTCAAGGAAAGCAGTCTTCAGCTCTCAGAGCTTGCTTTGGTAGGTGGTGATCCTGGTATCAATGTCTGAGATGGTGTATCATGCAGTGTGAATCCCTATGCAGGAGTCAGCACGGTGTAGGAGCCAGATGCTCGCTACAGTTGTAAGTCCCATTTTGCATGATTTCTAGTGTTCTAGGTTGCCTGGTGTCTGCTGCATGAAGCGCCGAGCCAAGCCAAGCAAGTCCGAGTCCATCCGAGCTGTCTGGCCTAGTCTGGTCGACCGGATCCGATGGTATCAGCCCAGAACGTCAAACCGGACAGTTCTGTTGATAGAAAACAGTTTGTTTTACCTCCTTTCATCCATTTGCACTTAGTCCGACCAGTTCTACCGCGTTCCCTTTCGTCGCACTTCATTTTGGTGCCCCTAACTCGGACCTAGACCCACAGAGTGGTCGGGTACATTCGCACCCTCGGACTCTTGATATTAGGGTCGGACCCTTTCGTATTTACATGCCAGACAGTGCCGCTTCGATGCCCAGTGCATGCGGCTAGCGTTTTATTAGTTTTTCTTTGTTGACAGTCTCAGGTATGCCCAGACTATAAAAACTATGTATGGACTACCTAATAGAGAGTTTTCCCCTTCGGAAGAGACTACCAGTGAGTGTCCGGGGAAGCTCAACAGTAAGTGACCACCGTAGGTCTTTCATATATCGTTTTTCGTATCATTTTCTGCCCGGCTGGTACTTCGTCCAGTCCGGAGGCCCCTATTTCCGTGCAGTTGCACCCGGAGTCATTCGGACTCACCATATTTTGGTCGGGTTGGGCAGTCTTCACTCGGAAGACTTAGCTCTTAGTGTTCTCCCTTGTTCAGACCACTCCCATTGAGCAGATCGAGTTGGAACCCTTTGGGACGATCACTCGTTCCTTCTTCTTTCTTTCACCCGCTTGCAATAGGCGCTCCCTTGGAGTTCTGCCGCAAGATATATTATTGTTGTCTTACAACGATATGGATATCCAATGAGAAGTTGTACGACCTACATGACGACATATCAGGAGATGTAGGAAAGGACAAGAAGGGTTAAATAAGAGAAGGACAAGAAGGGTTAAATAAGAGAAGGACCTAGACCAATGACATGCCATAAGGGAATAGAGTGGGACAACTGTAACAACAATTGTCTACACCAAAGGTTCAGAGAACCAATGTAGGAGCTGGAAGCTCACTATGGTTGCAAGGAGAGAGTTGGAAAGGTTTTGTTTACAGGTCCTCTAGGTTGTTCCAAGCAAGTCCTGAGTGAGTCCTGAGCCCCTGTTGTCCATATGAGTCAGCCAAGTCTAAACTGACTTTTGGTATGTCTTCTAGAGTTCAATTTGATGATTTGGACATGTTCTTGCATGTGATGAAGATTATTTTCATTTGATTTCACTCTACAGTATAGGGCCTGAGCTTAGATGTGTTGGCAAATGATGCTTGATCATGTGGCCAAGTGGCTGAGGTTGCTTAACACAGTCAGTTTACCCCTGAAGATGATTCAGCTCCATTCCATCAGTCTGTCCTTGTCAGATTTGACTCAGATCAGTTAATCTTTAGTAGTTTCTTGACATCACAGCCTTGTCCTATGACTTGGGACCTTGCAACTGTTATTTTCTTGACATCTTTGACATTTCCAGTCTTGGGTATGCCCAGACTATAAAGTATCAGTACTCAAAATGGATCTTTCTACTCCTTTGGAAAAGTGAGAGAAGGTCACCTATAGTCTCTAGGAAACTGCTGAGATCATCCTTAGTCACTATCTCCTCTACCTTTCATCTGGAAAAGTCACCCAGGTCAAAAACCCCTATCTTTTGCTATCTTTGCCTGGAGGTCCCCAGGGAAGATCTTTCTTGCTCTCTGCTGTTGTCCTAGTCACCCCTTCACACAAATACCTCCCTGGAACCCCTTTAGGGATGAGATTTGCTTGCTCCCTTCTTTTCTTCTATTGATCCTTGACACCAGTCTTGGTCAGCAGCCCCTCACTCATCAAGAGTCTTATTAGAGTCTTTATCTTTCTTACAACTGGAGCCCGACTGTGAGGGGTTCCCAAAGGTCAGTCAGAAGGTCATTGCAACCCACAGCACAGTGTTTGGAGCTCAAACAGCTCCTCTCCAAGTTTCAAAAACTAAATATTTCAGAATCTGACCTGTTTGTACTGGTTACCCCAGAAAGAGCACTATATACCCATCTGAGTTTACAGATACCTCAAGAAGAAGAATCCTTGTTCATACCTGGAGGTTTCAGGCATTCTACACTGAATCCATTGCATTCAGAATTGTCATTATCTCCCTTATCCCCTTTTTCTGCTTGTACCATTACCTTACCTGACAGTTTGGCCAGTTCCTCATCCAAGCCTTCATACCCATTTGCATCACTTTACACTGATAACCTTTTGGATGCTTCTTCCTCACCATCTCTTGCATTTCTTTTTTATCATTCTGAGTACCTGACCTGGCTTCATACAGACCTGATTAATTCTAGCTCTCAGTCACTTTCCCCAATACCCCCTGTTTTTCCCTTGAATCTATTACCAATCCCTAACCAGTTATAGATATCAATGGCAAACCAAGCACAAGCATTTCAGATGCCCCTGTGCAACACACCTCATGCACCCCAATTCAATGGGAAGATACCAACACTACTGCCTCAGTATTTTGAAGATATTGAGCAGCTCACTAATGCAGCTGGTTTGGATGCAGTGTGCAGATCAAGGCAGCTGCTTGGTATGCTGATCTTGAAGAAGCCAAAGTTTGGGAAATGCTGCCTGAGTACTCAGCAGTACCCCCAGATTGGGATACATTCATTGAAGCAGTTAAAAAGTTGTATCTGGGTTGTGTTACCACTAACTGTTATAGTAGGGCTGACATGGGCTACCTGATAGAGGATTATTGCCAGAAGACCATGCACACCCCTAACAAACTGGGTGAATATGTTAGAAAGTTTAGGAAAGTAGCAATGGCACTGACAGCTAATGATTAGCTTGGTTGAATAGAATGTGACCTGGTGTTCCTAGAAGGGTTTCCTAATGAGATCTGAGACTGTTGTAAGACAACGAAAATATATCTTGCGGCAGAACTCCAAGGGAGTGCCTAATGCAAGCAGGTGAAAGAAAGAAGAAGGAACAAGTGATCGTCCCAAAGGGTTCCAACTCGATCTGCTCAATGGGAGTTGTCCAAACAAGGGAGAACACTTAGAGCTAAGCCTTCCGAGTGAATACTGCCCAACCCGACCGAAATGTGATGAGTCCGAGTGACTCCGAGTACAACTGCACGGAAATAGGGGCCTCTGGACTGGATGAAGTACCAGCCGGGCAGAAAACAATATGAAAAATGATATATGAAAGACCTACAGTGGTCACTTACTGTTGAGCTTCCCCGGACACTCACTGGTAGTCTCTTCCGAAGGGGAAAAACTTTTGATTAGGTAGTCCGTACATAGTTTTTATAGTCTGGGCATACCCGAGACTGTCAACAGAGAAAAACTAATAAAACGCTAGCCACACATGCTGGGCATTGAAGCGGCACTATCTGGCATGTAAATACGAAAAGGTCCGACCCTAAAATCGAAAGTCCGAGGGTGCTAATGTACCCGACCACTCTGTGGGTCTAGGTCCGAGTTAGGGGCACCAAAATGAAGTGCGACAGAAGGGAATGCAGTAAAAACGGTCGGACTAAGTGCGAATGAGTGAAAGGAAGTAAAACAAACTGTTTCTTATCAACAGAACCGTCCGGTTTGACGTTCTGGGCTGATACCATCGGATCCAGTCGACCAGACTAGGCCAGACAGCTCGGACAGACTCGGACTTGCTCGGCTTGGCTCAGTGCTTCGTGCAGCGGACACCAGGCAACCTAGAACACTGGAAATCATGCAAAATGGGACTTACAACTGTAGTGAGCTTCTGGCTCCTACACCATATCAAACAGTGGCTAATGATTATGAAGCCTGAAATCCATATGGAAGGTCCCTATCCAATGGATGATGTCATTGAAGCTGCAGGGTTTCTGCTTGCTGGCTCAGTGCTACATCCAGCACTGGTAGCAGCCAATCATCTCCCCTGCTTGAACTCAACACCAACTCCTTCCCCTACATATCCACAGAGACCAACCTACTCCCCAGCACAGGCAATGAAAGCCAAGGTGAACATGACTACTCAGCCACCTCTTATTTATAGGTTCTGCATGGGTACTGGTCACTTTGCATGCATGTGCCTGACTGGCATGGAATATTTGAACTCAGGAAAGGTGATCAAGACTCCTGACGGTTGTCTATGCATGCCAGACAGATCGTTGATCCCTCAACTATCAGCTACCAGTTCTATAAAAGAAGGTGTAGACCACATTATTGCAATAAGGTAATTGGCTCAGGCAACACCAACTCCCAACAAGGGATGGGACACACTGCCCCATATGATTGCAGGCTTGCTAGCAACTGCATACCAAGACATGCTGGCTGTTTTGGAGATAGAGGCAGAGGCAGAGGCATTGGCTGAGCTATGTGACAAAGAAAGACCAACACTCAAGATGTCAAATGAGTTCCAGCCATACCTGGCACAGGCATGAGTGCTGTTCCAGGTGGACAAGGCAGTGAAGGATAAAGGAAAATGTTGGTGTAGGAGCCAGAAGCTCACTACAGTTGTAAGTCCCATTTTGCATGATTTCCAGTGTTCTAGGTTGCCTGGTGTCCACTGCATGAAGTGCCAAGCCATGCTGAGCAAGTCCGAGTCTTTCTGAGCTGTCTGGCCTAGTCTGGTCAACTGGATCCAATGATATCAGCCCAGAACATCAAACCAGACGGTTCTGTTGATAGGAAACAGTTTGTTTTACCTCCTTTCACCCATTTGCACTTAGTCCGACCAGTTTTACTGCATTCCCTTTCATCACACTTTGTTTTGGTGCCCCTGACCTGGACCTGGACCCCCTGAGTGGTCAGGTACATTCACACCCTCGGACCCTTAATATTAGAGTCGGACATTTTCATATTTACATGCTAGAAGGTGTTGCTTTGATGCCCAGTACATGCAGCTACTATTTTATTAGTTTTTCTTTGTTGACAGTCTTGAGTATGCCCAGATGATAAAAACTATGTATGGACTACCTAATCAAAAGTTTTCCCCCTTCAAAAGAGACCACCAGTGAGTGTCTGGGGAAGCTCAACAGTAAGTGACCACAATAGGTCTTTTGTATATCATTTTTCATATCTCTTTCTGCCCAGCTGGTACTTTGTCCAGTCCGGAGGCCCCTATTTCCGTGCAGTTGCACTCAGAGTCACTCAGACTCACCATATTTCAGTCGGGTTGGGCAGTCTTCACTTGGAAGACTTAGTTCTTAGTGTTCTCTCTTGTCTAGACCACCCCCTTTAAGTGGATTGAGCTGGAACCCTTTGGGACAATCACTCACCCCTTCTTTCTCTTTTCTGCTTGCATCAGGTTCTCCCTTGGAGTAGCTGCAAGATATATTTTTGTTGTCTTACATCGGTTTGATGGAGTACAGGTACCACCACATAAGAAACCTAAGACTCAGTCAGTACCAGTTGTCAAAGAGCTAGTCTCACTGGCTGTTCAAGCAACCTTGGGCACCTCAGGTTTGGCCCCTTCTTCATCATCAGCTCTCCCACAGCATATGCCACAGTAGACAACACCTAGTGCTACCCCTGCTTGTACCTCAGGTGATGCACCTCCCCAAGTTAACCAAGGTTTCCAGAATACACCACCAATGGGTCAATACAAGTACTTGTTCCCCTTAGAAGATGACTTGGCACCAAAAAAGGTGCTGGATAAAGTCCTAGGCACGACCATCCCAGTCCCTGTAAAGAATCTGTTTGTGGTCATGCCTGAGTTTCACAAACAGCTTAGAGATCTCACAATGGTGTAGGAGCTGGAAGCTCACTATGGTTGCAAAGAGAGGTAGGGAGGTTTTGTTCACAGGTCCTCTAGGTTGTCCCAAGCAAGTCCCAAGTGAGTCCTGAGCCCCTGTCATCCATCTGAGTCAGCCAAGTCAACCTGGTCAGGTCAGCTGAGTCAAACCCAACCTTTGGTATGTCTTCTAAAGTTCAATTTGAAGATTCAGAACATATTCTTTCACATGATGGAGGTTATTTCACTTGATTTCACTTTTTGGAATAGGACCCAAACTTGGATGTGTTGGCTGGTTGAACTCAGTCACATGGCCAAGTAGTCAAGATTGCTTAACATGGTGTTACGCTTGGACCAGGTAGGTTCAAGTGTAGACTCAAGCTATGAGGATAAAAGGGGAATAACTATGAGTCAAGAGAGACAAGTAGTGGAGAGACTGGGAGTGAAGCATAGAATCAGGCTAGGAAGAGATCTGAGCAAGTGGTCAAGCCAATGGTGGTTGGATTGAGTAGAACTAGCTTAGATATAAGTGTACATGGAGAACCTTATTTATGGGTGTGGAATGGTGCACAGACCATGTCTGTGTATAGTACATTATATTGTAAACAGAAAGCCAAGATCAAGTGGTATGAAGCAAAATGGAGAGACAAAGGTGACCATATAGGGAACAAGGAGAAATAGGAGCATCCATATAAGGGAATTGTAACATTAGCCCCCTGTTAGAATGAAAATTCCACTTTTCTTTTCAATCTCTAATCCTGCATCCTACCAGTTTGTTTTCATCCTCCTCCCCAGTGATGTTGTCACTTTGGATGAGAGAAGGGGGAATGTAATTTCCAGGAAGATCTTCTCAGAATGGGGAGTCGGGTGAAGGAGTTCTAACTGCTATGACCACATCTTGATGATCCATATAGACATGGGAGGGAACGTCTTCATCGTTGTCCAACATTTGTTGTATCCTTAATGCATGTTGTTGGATCATATGTTTGGCTAACTCTCGTAATTCCTGAATGGTCATTCTTCAAAGTTCTACTGGGTCAAGAGCTGGTTTGAACATAGTAGGGGTCGAGTGATACAACGGTGGTGATGTGGATGAGGATCATCCTTCAGGAATAGGGATGAAAGGGTCAAAAGAGAGTCAAGTGATTGGGGCAGTAGGGGAGTAATGTGGTGAGGATGTTGCAAGAGGTTCATCAGTTATCTTGGTTGAAGGTTCCTCTTCTGATTCCAAGAGAGATCCCCACAATGCTGGTCCAGGATCTGGGACAGGAGACTCAGCTGCTGGAGTAGTTTCTCTAGTCATGGTGCCCAATAGGTGGATGTGGTCCATCAGAGGTATCCTTATGGGGGAAGGAGAAGTGTTTACTCCCACATAGCAGAATTGTCTGAGGCCTTGGGGGTGTCCTCTCATGAAATATGGGTGGTGATGAGGATGAGGAGAGGGGGGAGAATTTGATGAGGTGGATGAAGTGGATGATGAAGACAATCATCTACCTGTGGAATAAGACCAATGGGGGTGTTGACGACAGTTTCCAAGGGTGTTGTTACATGTAATGTAGAACCTGTGGTCAGTGACTCCAGGAGGCACTCACAAGAAGGCGCAGCATCTGGAGGTATCCAGGATGAAGAAAGAATGACTGAGGACTAGAGTTTAGCTTACTTAGAAATGTGGGACTTAGAGCCACAAGTCTAGGACACAAGTTGAATGTTTGAATTGCATAGAACAAGCATGAGAAAACTACATATATGGAAGGTCAAGTATATAATATGAACTGAGTTACTTGAGGGCAGGCTGAACAAGTATAAATAAGGAAGAATGTGTCAAGGGGTGACTGAGTCATTACAAGAGAAATGACTAAGGAGGCAGTGTCCATAGAAGTGAACTAAATAGAAATGGGAACAGACCAATAACGGCAGTGCTAGGCAGTTGCTAGGTAGTGTGAGAGTGGTAGCAAGGGAGGTTAACTGTAACATTACCCCCTTTGTACATTTGAGGTACCACCTCAAATTAATCTCTAGCTCTGTATCTGGGGGATCCAGAGGTATTGGCATAGGCCGAATTGTCCCAAGGGGAGTCGTCCTCAATTATTTGACATGGAGGAGAGGAGAGTCATTCAACTAAGGGGAGGTTTCAAGACTGCTGAGAACTGACCATCACCATATAGGTGCGACCATCGCCAGGAGTAAGGCATAAGGGGCTATCCATGCTGTATTCTGGGGGTTGATAATCTGGGGGAGTTGATGGTAAACCCAGGAAGGAGTAGTGTGGACTGGGGTTGATGGGTGGGGAGGTGGGCACCACTACTGGTAAGATGGTGGGGTTTGGGATCAGAGTGGGATGGGACTTGTTGGGAGGAGGGGAGATAGGGGAGCTGGGTGGTTGGGAGGTGGGTGAGGATGTATTGGGGGATGAGGGTATGGTGGGAACCAGTGGAGTGGCAGAGAAGCGAAGAGCAGTATCCACTTTGATCACCATATCAAACATTCCTAGCTGATGGGCTGTGGTTAGCAGTTGTTGGTCTAAATCTGCCTGAAGATGGGAAAGAGTACAAGCAAAATATGGAAGATGGGTCAAGAAAAGCTGAGGACTTTTAGTTAAAAGGTTGGTCAGAGGAATAAGGTGCCATTGAATAAGAAAAGCAGAAAGTAGGGAAAGAAGGGGGGAATCAGTTTCCATATGGTTTTCCAGGGTATGGGTGAGTCAGCTATCTGAGAGGGCAATCCCGAGCAATAAGAGATCAGGTTGTCCTGCTGGCTCTGTGAGGCATCCAGCAAAGGGATTTGGCATGGGCATGTTAGGGCGGTGAGGGTAATAACTGCAATAATACCTAGTAGACCGATGATGGCGAGGGTGATTTGGAGATAGTAGAGTTGTTGATTGGTCCAGAAAGGCTTTTGGGTGAGGGGGTGAATGGAAGGGAAGTCCAGGGGCTCAGTCATGCGAGGGGGGTACTTCATGTAGAGATGCCTCATCCTCTTTTTGTTGGCTTCAGGTCAAAGCATGGTCCTTCTTATATTGTGACAGGAGAGATGCAGTGTAAGACAACAAAAATATATCTTGCAGCTGCTCCAAGGGAGAGCCTAATGCAAGCAGGTGAAAGAAAGAAGAAGGAACAAGTGATCGTCCCAAAGGGTTCCAACTCGATCTGCTCAATGGGAGTGGTCTAGACAAGGGAGAACACTGAGAGCTAAGTCTTCCAAGTGAAGACTGCCCAACCTGACCAAAATATGATGAGTCCGAGTGACTCCAAGTGCAACTGCATGGAAATAGGGGCCTCCGGACTGGATGAAGTACCAGCCAGGTAGAAAACAATACGAAAAATGATATATGAAAGACCTACAGTGGTCACTTACTGTTGAGCTTCCCTGGACACTCACTGGTAGTCTCTTCCGAAGGGGAAAACTCTTTATTAGGTAGTCTGTACATAGTTTTTATAGTCTGGGCATATCTGAGACTGTACAACACAGGAATACGAAAAAGGATAAAAGAAGGGTAGCTATAGTGTCTGGAACCTGAGGTGACTGTGCCCATGTCCAAACAACATGCTGGCTACCTGCCGTGCGTGATACAACAGTCTGAAAATAAAATTGTCAACCCGAGTGAATTGGCATGCACAGCTACATGACAGTGACTACCGACCCTCGGGTGGACCTACTCGACTACTCTAAATGCTCAGCACTGGGCCTGACTTGCTCACACTCGCCTACTAACTTGAATAAAATGCATATCTGAACTGAAGACTTACTTGGGTGAATCCTAAACACTCAGGCCATACTTGGCCAATGAATCTTGACCGACACGACTTACGTGGGCATGACACTGTGGGTTTGGGGCATCGCTGAGCTCGACTAGAGACTTGTGGGTGAAAAATTGGAGAAGAGGGACTTGTAACCATAGAGAGCTCCTTGCTCCTACAGCAGAGTGGCAGAGATTGAATTGTGGTTCCCAAGTATTTTCAGCCAATGAGTATTCTTTCCATGTGACCAGGTACTTTCAGCTTTGTCCAATGTTTCTATGGAAGATGATCCAATCAACTTCATATTCTTCTTCGGCATCAATGATGGTTGGAGGGGGGTAAAGGAAGTTGGGGTCATGTGCTAGGGTCTTCTTGTATGGGGATAGCAGTGATGTGTGGAAAACATCGTGTATCTTCCAGGTGGGGGGAAGTTTGAGCTGGTATATCAGTGGGGATAGTACCTGAGTGATTTCAAAAGGTCCATGGCGTTTGGGGGCAAGTTTCTTAGATGGGTAGTGAAGGTGGAGGTTAGTGGCTTCTAGCCACACCTTATCTCTGATTTTCCATGGGGAAAAGTTCTGGGTGTTACGTTCCATTATGATCTGACAGGTAGTCTCATGTGCTGTGGCGGCTTCCTTCTGGGCTTCTTCTAGGGAGGCTAAATGATTTTGGAGAGCAGGGAGGAACGTTTTGCCAAGTGGGGGATATGCACAGGGTTCATAGCTGAGTAGAAGAGAGAAAGGTGAGACTTTGATGGAGGAGTGGGGAACTGAGTTGTGGTGGAATTTGGCCATAGTGAGAACTTCAGACCATTTTCTAGGATGGTTAGCACAAAAGATCCAAAGGTAGATTTCCACCTCCTGATTGGTTCATTTTGTTTGGCCATCTGTTTGTGGGTGATATGCAGTGGAGAGGCAAATGTCATAGTCAAGTATCCTAGCGAGTTCCCTGGCGAAGGCAGAAGTGAATTGGCAGCCCCAATCTGAGATGATGGAGTCATGGAGGCCAAATTGTTTGAACATGTGGTTGAAAAAGGCTAGTGCAACTCCTGCCGCATTAATGGTTTTGGAGCAAGGTATGAGAATCACCCCCTTCATAAGGCCATGGTCAACCATGACCATTAAGGAGTCATATCCCTGGGATGGAGGTAGGTTGGTGATGAGGTTGACAGAGACTTGTTTGAAAGGTAATGTAGATTTCAAAGGGATAGGTGTTAGGCCAGGGGTTGTGGGGTGGGTGTTCACCTTGTTTTGTTGGCAGGTGGCACATCCCATAACATAATTTTTGACAAAGGTAGCTAGTCCTGGCCATCAGAAGTCTCTCTCTACTATTGCCTGGGTGCAGTAACATCTGGCATGTCCGGATGTGGCAGATTCATGGAGAGTACATAGGATTGTGGTGTGTTCCAGGGGGGGTACATACATGCATTGTTTGTAATAAAGGTGGCCATCAGTGTATGACCAGTCTGTAAATTTTGACCTAGGGAATAAGGGATTTCCATCATGGAGGCTTTCTATGGCCTTGAGAACCAAGGGGTCAGAGGAAGAGGAGTTTTGGATGTGGCAAGCAAGGGTGAGGTCGAGAGCATTGATGATGGCTGGTTCAGGGTATATGGGGGTATCAGTGTTATTGAGAGTGGTGTCTATCACATCCTTTCAGGAAAGGGCATCCGCTGGCCCCATTTTAGTCCTGGGGTTGGTCTGCCATACAATAGGAAAATCTTGGAGGAATAGGGACCAGTGGGCTTGTCATCAGGACAGCTTCCAGGGATCTCTGAGGTAGGACAGGTTTTTATGATCAGTGAGGACAGTGACTGAGTGAGGAGTTCCTAGAAGATATTGTCACCATTTATCCAATGCCAGGATGACTGCAAGTAATTCTCAGTCATAGATATCATAGTTTCATTCTGCCAGGATGAAGGTCTTAGAGAAATAAGCATAGGGGTGGAGGTTCCCGTTGCTATCATGTTGCATGAGGACTGCCCCTGCTGCTAAGAGAGAGACATTGGTTATGAGGGTGAATGGGCAGGAGATGTCAGGTATGTGGAGTATGGGGGCTGAGGAGAAGGTCAATTTGAGGGACTCGAAGGCACACTGTGGGAGAGGGGTCCAGGCCCAGGGTTCATTCTTTCTTGTTAGGAGGTTTAGTAGGGCGACTATGTTGGAGAAGTTAGGAATGAATTTGCAATAGAAATTTGCAAATCCTAGGAAAGAATGAACTCCTTTAACGTTGGTCAGGGGATTCCAGGTCTTGATGGCTTCAAGTTTTGTGGGATCCATCTCGACTTTTCCTTGTCCGATGATCAGACCTAAGAACTCCATGTGCTTGGTGTTGAAGAGGCATTTGAAAAGCTTTAAGGACAGTCCATGTTCTTGTAGTCTGGACAGCACTCTGCAAGTTCTCTCATGATGGAGATCAATGTCTCTATTGGTATGGATACCTATGTTGTCCATGTAGACCTTTAGCCAATGCTCAGCAATCATGTCTGTGAAGATGTGGTTCATAAAAGACTGAAAAGTTGGGGGTGTGTTGTTAAATCTAAAGAACATGACAGTGGGTTCGAATAATCCTAGAGGGGTGATGAATGCCGCTTTCCATTGGTCCTCTTCTCATAAGCAGATGTTATTATATCCCCATCGAATATCAAATTTAGTGAATCAGGTGGCATCTTTCATTTCATTGATGAGTTCAGAGATCAGAGGGAGGGGGCAGGCATTGCAAATAGTGCAAGAGTTGAGGTATCTATAGTCTTGACAAGGGCAAAGGGAGCCATCCTTCTTGGGCACAAAGAAGAATGAAGAAGCCTGGGGGGATGTGGACAGTTTGATTCTTCCTGTCTTTAAATGTTCCTCAACAAAGTTCTTGCACACTTCCTTCTTGGCTGGGTTCAAGGGGTATACTTTGGTGATCTTGGGAATGAACAAAGGTTTGAGCTCAATGACATGATCATAAGGTCAATGGGGGGGGAGTTTATTGTGAGTGATTTCAGAAAAGACATCTTCAAATTCCTTGCACCAATCTGGGATGCTTAGTTCCTTGGGGGTTTCCACTTGGGCCAGTTGGGTAGCAATCGTGATTTTGTTGATGGATTCATGTTTATATCCTGGGGGGAGGTACTCACAAAGAGACTCAACATCCTCCAGGAATCTTTGTGCAAGACATAGGGCAGTTTCTTGATCAGCATCCAATTCAAGCCAGCAAAGAAGATATTGTTGAGGGGATAGATCAGGGTTGGTAGGGGGGCAAGGTTTACATGGGAGAATGATGGAGTGGGTGTTCCAATCAATTTTGGGGTTCCATTTCTTGAGCCATGGCATCCCTAAAATTATTTGTTTGCGTCCTAGACTAAGAACCATAAGTTCAGCTTCTTCTTTATGTCCAGGGAAGAGGATGTCAGTCTTTGCTTTACAGAGGATTGTTCCTTTGGCATTGGTTGTTCCGTCCACATTGTGGGCGACTATAGGTTGGAGGAGTTGTTTTAATGGGAAATTGGTGACAGTGAGAAGGCCAGTATCAATAAAGTTACCTGTGGCTACATAGTCAACAAGTGCAGTGGTTTTGATGATTTCTTGCCCAGCTTTGAGTTTTACAGGGAGATGAAGAGTTCTTTCATTGGGTAGAGCAGTGATTACATGAGCAAGATCTACAGAAGTAAACGCCAAAGTTACTTCCGGGTTTAAAAATCTGTATCATTAGAGAGGGTTACTGCCACTTCCTCTGTTGGTTCTTCGAAGCACATCTTCAGGGTTTGCAGTACTTTCAGTTCTGTTTTTCCTTGCATTTTGAGAGAAGCTACATAGGTATCAATGGCAGAGGGGGGGTGGGGAGTGGGCATGGGGATGGTAGTCTTCTGGGTAGAGGTCTCAGTCCCACGAATGTTTTGAGACTTGGGATTTTTCTTGGGGGAGGAGTTTGTGTAGGTGGTGCATTGTGCCCCTTTTTCCTGCACCGAAAGCAGCATCCTTCCTGAAAGCATTGGGCATGCTCTAGCAGGGATAATTTCTTCAGGGTGACTGTGTCCATGTCCATAGCATTGGGATCTTTAGTGGGTTGATTACCAGAGGAGAGGGGGATTCATTTTACATGGTGAAGGCCTAAGATGCGTAATTTTTGGGTATGGAAATCTTTTGCCTTAGAAATCCAAGTCTCAACTGTGTTGGAGACTGGGGACATGGACAGGACCATGGTTGCCACCTGGTTATCCATCCTGGCAGCAAGGTGGTCGATTAGGGTGGCTGTATCTAGAGTTTCTGCCCTTGCTGCAAGGGTTTCGAATGTGGAGATATATCATTGGAAACTGTCGTCAGTAGTTCCATCTTTCAGCTTGAAAGGGGTTTGTCTCAATCTTCCAATCTGTTGCCAGGCCTTGGCTTTGATATCAAAGGGAAAGATGGTCTTCTCCAGGTCTTTGAAGAGGATCACAACAGTTTTCTCAGCATCTGGGATGGTTGCATCTTTCATTTGAAAGTACCATCTTTCTGCCACCTTGGCTCCTTCTCCATTGGTGAGTTTGTTGAGTATGGTGTAGATTTTCTTCTTCTCAGTGTTGTAGATGCTGTCATTAAGGTCAAAATACCCTAGCATTGCCAAAGTCCATTGTGTAATGTCCTCGGGGTTTTCATTGAAATCTGCAGGGAGAGCTGTGTGGAGTTCTGTGGTCATAGGGGCTTGTGGGGTGGGGGGTACTGGGGTGGGGGGTACTGGGGCAAGGGGTACTGGGGCAAGGGGTGCTGGGGCAGGACTGGGGGGTCTAGAGTTGATGACAGGAGAGAACATTGCTCTGGGGATGAGGGGCCTGGGACAGAGCTGGGGATTTCTGGGGATCTCAGGGGAGTGTTGGACTGGTGATGAACTAATGGGCTGGGTGGTGATATGGACTGGGGTTGTTGGTTCTTCTGGGTCCAATTCGTCAGTGTTGTGGAGCCCAAAGTATCTTCTCATGCAATGGGGTAGACCCTGCTCCTAAATAGGTGGGGTCGAAGGTATGCTTGTTCTTTTGTTACACATAATGTAGAACCTGTGGTCAGTGACTCCAGGAGGCACTCACAAGGAGGTGCAGCATCTGGAGATATCTAGAACAAAGGAAGAATGACTGAGGACTAGAGTTTAGCTTACTTAGAAATGTGGGACTTAGAGCCACAAGTCTAGGACACAAGTTGAACATTTGAATTGTGTAGAACAAGTGTGAGAAAACTACATACATGGAAGGTCAAGTATATAATGTGAACTGAGTTACTTGAGGGCAGGCTGGACAAGTATAAATAAGGAAGAATGTGTCAAGGGGTGACTGAGTCATTACAAGAGAAATGACTAAGGAGGCAGTGTCCATAGAAGTGAACTAAATAGAAATGGGAACAGACCAATGACGGCAGTGCTAGGCAGTTGCTAGGTAGTGTGAGAGTGGTAGCAAGGGAGGTTAACTGTAACAGGTGTGACTGGGGGCCCATTGCCTACACGCAGGGCATTTGTATCATCTACAGTGGGGTTGGTTGTGGCTGGAGCAGTGACAATGGAGACAAGCAGCCCAGTACCGATAATGGAATTCAGAAAGGGGGGGATCATCCTGGTTGACAAAGTCATTTGCAGAAATGTCTAAGGGATCCTCAGTTATCAGTCCTTGTGGCATCGCCTGGTTGGAAGTTCCCATTTCTCAGAGTACTATGTCTACAAAGGCAAGGGTGTCTTTGAAATGGAGTCAAGCCATCAGGGTGAGGAGATGGCAGTGGACTTGTAGATTGGCTGTCTGCATTAGAGTGAGAGCAGGGGTAAGATCGGGTTCGTTGGAAAGGAGACCCATAAGGGCAAGGAGGTGGTTTCAAATGGACATGTGACTGGTATAGAATTTAATGAGAGTGGTGAATATGGAGGATGGGTCAAGGATTTTCTCCATGGGGAAGATAAGGCAAGGGTCTAGCATAGTGGTGTCTAGGATGGCAAATTCTTCCTCAGTAGTTGCGTGTTGAGGCTGTCCATGGGTGAAGAAGGGGAATCATTCTACAGGAAATGATTGTTTGGTGGGATGATTGGGAAGTGGTGCAGGGTAGAAGGGAATGTTGGTGGAGGAGTTGGTTTCAGTGAGAGCAGAGGGAGTGAAGTCATTGTTGTTGAGTTCGAGAGACATGACAAAGTGTGGTATCCGAGTGATGGTGGTCAGAAGGATGATATTCATCATCAGTGTAATGAATCTTTATATCCTTGGAGAATTTCCAAGGCCAACTGAAGCTCCAATTCAGGTAACCAGAAATCTTCATTGGCCAAGTACCCTTTCCATCGGATCAGATATTTCTATTGGACTCCCATTCCTTGATGACAAATAATTTTTTTGATTTTGTAATGTTCTTCATTATCTATAAGGTCCAAAGGTGGGTTAGGGAAGTTTTTGCCATGTATGAGGTTTTCTTTGTATGGGGAAAGAAGGGAGGTGTGGAACATGTTGTGAATTTTCCACGATTGTGGGAGTCAAAGTTTAAATGTGATGGGGGAAAGTTGTTTCATGATTATAAACAGTGTAGGAACTCGGTGTTCCTTAAGGTTGTAAGTCCCTATTGCGCATATTCATGACTTCACAGGTGTCCAGTGTCCCCCGCGCAAGAAATGTCCAGGGTGTCCTGTGTCCATCCGAGTTGGTCGAGTCCGCCTGGTCCATCGTGTGTTGGTCGGAATGCTCGGACATTTTAACACTTTACTTACGCTACCTTCTTACGGCCTGACCTTTTAGCGGTCGCCCTTGCCTTGGTGTCGCATACTTACCCTGTGGCGAGGTGACATGCGGTAGTACCTTTTTTTTAGATTCTGTCCATTTCAGTCACGGGTATGCCCAGACTATAAAAGCTTGTACTCAGGAACTGAAATTTTATCTTCTGCTCACTCGGAAAAATTTGCAGGAAGGTCTCAAAGTGTGTAAGAGTCACAGTAGGTCTTCTGCCCTCTGTTTCTGCTTTTCTCTTGGTCTGGTACTTCGTCCGGTGGGAAAAGCCCCTATTTCCCTTTACCTTCGCCCGAGTTGTCCTCTGGGAAGGCTTTTTATCACTCCCTGCCGTAGTCACAGCTACCTCTTCTCTTCTAGACTTCCCTGGAACCCCTTGGGACGAGTTTACTCGCCCACATTCCTTTCTGTCTGTTGACTCCTAGGCCTTGTCCTTGGGTCACCTGCACCCCCACTTTTTATTAGTTTCTTACAATGGTCCTTCTTGTTTTGGGGAGAATTTTGGGTTGGGAAGAAGTCATTTCAGATTTTGGGCTTCTAACCACACCTTATCTCCTTTCTTGAGTTGAACAACTTTTCCAAACATTTGGGCTTTCATTACTTGTCAGGCTAGGTCATGTGCCACTAATGCTTTCATTTGAGCAGCATGAAGGGTTTTTAGATGTTCCTTGAGGGCAGGTAGGGTAGAGTTTGGAAAGATGAATGGAAGAGGACATGGTTCATATCCCATTATGAGGTAAAACAGTGTGAGAAACAAATATCTTGTGGGGTACTGTCCAGTAGGAGGTGACCTAGGGACTGCTAGAAGGTGGGGCGAGAGTGTTGTCCCAAGGGATTCCAACAGGGTTGAGGGTAGAGGGAGTAGTTTCAAGAGCACCCCAGGCGCGGGAAAGTTGGTTCTTCTCAAATTCCGGACCTAAGAAGTAGCAGAAATGGGGTTCCAATCTGTCAAAGATCTGGAACAGTAGGGCCAACGAATGCTGAGGGGTAGGTGACTCTCCTTGTACACATGGCACCTTCTGGTGTGCTTCTGAGTTCTTTGATGATCCCATTCCCAGGCCAATATACAATGCTTTATAGTCTGGGCATACCCGAGACTTAAAAGGGTAAAGAAGCCACTGCCACAAGGGTGGCAAGGCTAAGCGATGTCTAAATAAAGCTAAATAAAGCTAAATAAACATAGCCTTGGGTAAAAATCTTGACTAAGTAAAAATCCTATGTAAAGAAGGAATTCTAACATGTAATTCCAGAGGTTCTAGTTTAAAAATAAAATGCCAACCAGGTAGTAGGTCCAGGAAAAGGTAAAAGAGAGTGAAGGAACATTAAATAAATGTACGCTGATAATCCGAGTCCATATTCAAAGAGGAAACATTGTCTATAAAGGTAAAAGTAGCGCCAGAATATCGAAATTACCTCGGATTTTAACGTTGTCCTTCCTGCCTGGGTACCAAGGATGCTAACTCCTCTTGAGGGAGTATTACCTGTAATTTAAAGTGGTTAGAGTTCCGTAAAAACCCAGCTTACCACTGTAGGGGGCTCCCTGCTCCCACAACAGGGATTGTGAAACCAACAAGAAACCCAAAAGTGACTCAAGTGTCCTGCAAGAGTTTTTAAGGTGAGTTTGAGGGTTTAGCCCACTGGTGCTGAGCCTGTGGTAGTACTTAGAGTGAAGTGTTAATGGATGAAGAGAACAGAACTGGAGGACGTCCAGTGCTGCCCTTGGGGTTTATATACTATCTACTGTTTGTACATGTTGTGGTTTTAATATATATATAAAGGGTAATAGAAAAGTGGGACCATGGTGTGAATAATTGTTATTGGTTGATAAGTAAGGCTGTGTGCACTACAAGCACAGCCAAGATAAGAATAAGTCATACCAGGTCAGATAAGAGTCATCTGACATCATTGTTCTAGGTGATTCCATATGATGTCATAGATCCAGACCACTTAGTAATCATAGATTGTTCTAGAATAAGATTAGTCATAAAGCATAGCCTTACCAGTGCACAGCACAGAAGTGAATGAAAATGGAAAAGAAACTATGCATGATTTTGTAATAGTTTTTAAGTCAATAATGTTGCAGCTGCAACAGATTGGTGTGTGACAGAGTGGGGTCAGTGGTTATGAGCAAATTTAGCTAGTGGGATTAAGTCAGTCCACAAGGAAGGGTTGGTTCCACAGAAGATCTGAAGGTAGGTTTCTATTTCCTGGTTAACTCTTTCAGTTTCTCCATCAGATTGGGGGTGGTAGGCGGTGGAGAGGAATAGTTCATATCTGAGGAGTTTTCCTAGTTCCTTGGTGAAGGAGGAGGTGAATTGGGGTCCTCTGTCAGATATTACTTTATCATATAGTCTGAATCTTTTGTATACTTTCTGTAAAAAGAATGCTGCAATTCCTGCTGCATCAATCATTTTTTTTGTTGGACATAGAATTACCCCCTTTGTAAGCCCATGGTCGACCACAACCAATAGGCTATCAAACCCTTGGGAAAGTGGAAGATCAGTAATGAGGTCACAAGATATGTTTTGGAATGGTCTTGTGAAGGTGGAGGGTATCAGAATAAGTGGTGTAGTGGTAGGGTGGGTATTTGTCTTATTTTGTTGGCAGACTGTGCATCCTTCTGCATATTTTCGTATGAAGATGGCTAGTTCTGACCACCAATATTCTTGGGAAACCAGTTGTTGTGTTTTTAGATTCCCTGGATGGCTGGTGGTAGGGTGTTCGTGACATCAGGAGACTATCTGTCTGTGCAGGTTGGGTGGTAGGTAGGTATGATTCTGGAAGGACAGTATTCCTTCTTTATAATGCCAATCAGAGAGGTGGGTATGGAATTTTATCAGATTTTTTGTAAATGGGTTTGGGTTAGACCCTGTTCACCCAACTATTATAGGGTGTGATTTCTGTGAAATGACATGTATGTCATTTTGTGGAAATTAGGATCTTACTTAATAAACCTATATATACAAACTATATACCAAATAATCAGCCTCATAGTCAGCCTCATAGTGATGAAATGCAGAAATAAGAACATAGTTTTAATTCCCACAAATTGACATTTGTGTCAATTTGTGGAAAAGCAGTATATTAGTAGAACCTAGAGTCATTTGCCTTAGAATGATCTCTGTGTGCCACTAAAACCATAGTGGGCCACACATTGGTCTTATTTTCTGCAAAATAACAAGTATGTCAATTTGTGGAAAATCAGGCTGTCAGTGAAACCTAAAGTCATTTGCCCTAGAATGACCTAATATTATACTTCTCGGGATTCACATGGTTCCTCAGGCATGACTGCCTTTTCCAGAAGGTCTTTTTCACATTCACACTCCATCATTAGCATACACATATGCTAAATCAGAGCACTGTCACTCATTCAGTCTCCCCATTCATGCCTCATCATAAGTGCACACATATGAATTTTTTCAAATGAATTTTTCTCATGTGTGTACTTTATCAATCATTTCAGCAAGGTCTCAACATAGGCCATTCATTATACTAATTTCACTTTGATTTTATATCAAAGACAGCAATGACTAGCAAGATGGTAGTGTCACTTGCTCAAATTGCTTGTAAGCCAAATCAATTGAAATAAGTGAGTCAAAGCTGATGGCAATGTCAACATTAGTATATGTATATACTAATTTTGCTTAGAAATCACTGGATTTGGCATCAAAGTCAGCAATGACTAGCAAGATGGTAGTGTCATTCACTCAAACTGCTTGTAAGCCAAATAAATCAAAATAAGTGAGCCAAAGCAGATGGCAGCATCACCATTAGTATACACATATACTAATTTTGCTTAGAAATCACTGGATTTGGCATCAAAGTCAGCAATGACTAGCAAGATGATAGTGTCATTAGTTCAAACTGCTTGTCAGCCAAATCAATCAAAATAGATAAGCCAAGCCTAGTGGCAGTATCAGTATTAGTACATACATATATCAATTTGCTTAGAAATCACTGAATTTGGCATGAAAGTAGGCAATGACTAGCAAAAATGGTAGGGTCACTAGCCTAAATTGCTTGTAAGCCAAATCAATCGAAATAAGTGAGACAAAGCAGGTGACAGTGTCAACATTAGTATACATGTATACTAATTTTGCTTAGAAAATCACTGGATTTGACATCAAAGTTGATGATGACTAGCAAAATGGTAGGGTTACTAGCCTAAATTGCTTGTAAGCCAAATCAATTGAAATAAGTGAGCCAAAGCAGGTGGTAGTGTCAACATTAGTATATGCATATACTAATTTTGCTTAGAAAATCACTGGATTTGACATCAAAGTTGACAATGACTAGCAAAATGGTAGAGTCACTAGCCTAAATTGCTTGTAAGCCAAATCAATTGAAATATGTGAGCCAAAGCAGGTGGTAGTGTCATCATTAGTATACATGTATACTAATTTTGCTTAGAAAATCACTGGATTTGACATCAAAGTTGACAATGACTAGCAAAATGGTAGTATCATTAGCTTAAAATGCTTGTCAGTCAAATCAATCAAAATAAATAAGCCAAGCCTGGTGGCAATATCAGCATTAGTACATACATATACCAATTTGTTTAGAAATCACTGGATTTAACATGAAAGTAGGCAATGACTAGCAAAATGGTAGTGTCACTAGCCTAGATTGCTTGTAAGCCAAATCAATCGAAATAAGTAAGACAAAGCAGGTGACAGCATCAATATTAGTATACGCATACACTAATTTGAGTGAAAAATATACATTATATGACATACAAATTGATTCTTTGTCATTATTTTTCATGTTTCAATATCATAAGTAAACATTTTATTTATATAAATCACATGGAATATATTGAAAATGAAACTATAATATAGAATGGTCATCAATGAGATATCTATTCAGATTCATCCATAGGGATATCATCTGATATGGTCTGCAATTGTCCAATATGACTATCTATCCAGGCCTTCAAGTCCTTTTCTATGATGGACTTAATATAAGCATTGTTTTTCCATGTGTCATGTAACCGTGCATAAAGAGCAATATCACTTGGAAACTCAGCCTGTTGTTTGACCCAAAGTGACAGAATACAACCACTAATATGATCTGTCAAAAAAGTGCCATGGATGGTGAAAAGCAGATCAATGAGAGGAAAATCAAACAGGTCAGGAATTGGAATAGAATCGAAGTTAATCATGACATGTTTGATTCTATTCCATATTGCTGCTGTTCTTTTGGTGTCAGTTTTCTCTACAGCTTTGAGTGCAGCCAACTTGACCACAAAGGCTTATTGTCCAAGACTAGAATCCAAATGTGCTTGTTTCACTGGATGAAAGGATTCATCAAGGCCAGAATCAGAAGTGCTATGCTATTTTGTTTTGCATAAGTATGTATATAATGTTGATCAGCAAGAAAAAACAATACCATTGCCTGATGTGGATTCATTGTCCACATGTGACTCCTATTGTTTGGATGGACTGTCTTCCACTAAGATAGTTTAACTTGTAAATTTGAATGTTGCCTTGTTTTTTTCTTTGTTCACTAATTTAGAGGTAATTTAGTATATGCATATGCTAATATTGCCACTTATATATTACCTGAATGACTTGCAGAGGATTTTGGTGGACTATTCAATGATATAAACTTGATAGATGGCTTGGAATGCTCCAATGCCTTTAATCAAGAAAGACTATATTCATATTGTTGAATGCTGGTTTTTTCAATCTTGGCTGTGTATTACCTAGTTGACATGAATTGAAATGTTGTTTTGGTATCATCATCAAGTTCATTGGCTGTATGACCATGCCAGTATTCATACTGTTCTTTAGAACTAGCATATTTGAAGTCTTCCAACTGAGTGCCCAGATTATCAGTGATTGTCACATAATGCTCATTTAGTGGTAGTTTTCCTGACATGTCCAAGATTGGATCCTTGAGACATAATACACATTTATGCAAGATACCTGTTAGATTCTTGTATAAAAAATAGCAAGATTAGTATATGTATATATTAAAAATGTAGGAAAGATGCATTGCAAATTATTATCAATGATTTTCTCACCATCATCATTGACAAAGGCTGCAATATTTAATGCCTGAACAATTTTGATGATCTTATTAATGGCTTTGTAATGCTCCTTTTTGAAATCATCTGCTCTAGTGACTCTTTTGATGGCTACTTCAAGAGTTTTGCCTTGATAGTCTTTAGACAAAAAGATGGAAAGAGGATTGTCATCTTCCATGTTCAGCTCTTCATTATAGTGATCCCAGCCAAACCATTGGCCTTCAGTATCACCTTTGATATGAAAGGTTTGAAAGGGGTCAATAATCTTTGTATGTAACTCCCAAATATAATCAAGTTCAAGGAGTTTCTTTCATTCTAACATTCACTGATGTTTCATAAGAAATTGATGAACAAAAGTAACACCACATGCAGTGCTGTTCCATTCTTCCCAGCATAATGGAATGGCATGAAAAATGGGATAGATTTTGTAAAAAGCATCTTTGAGACTTTCATAGGCCAAGTCATCCAATATCTTATTATAGATCTCATCGCTCACATTGGGCCAAATGATAGTAGGTTTGCCATTGTGTTTCTCAAGCTCTGATTTGTATGATCACAAAAAGGACTTTATAGCGATCTCAAAAGAAATATCACCTTTTTTTTTAAAAAGATCATTGTTGCTAGCCTTGATCTTTGTTGTCCATTCTTTTCCATTCCAACCCTTTTCCTTCAAGCATTTGCAAACAATAGGAATGACAAAACATCAGTATTAGATCATCAAAGCAAAAAACTAATCAAACATGTTATTATGACTTGAGTGATATTATTTTATACTTATGTTGATCATGCATTCTTTTTGTGTATGAACACTGGTTATGTGCATTCGATGCTCCAAGAATTGATCCAAGCATGAAATTGAATCAATCCATTGTCTGGTTGGATGGCATTGTATCTTCCAATCATAGTATTGTAGGAGCAAGGGGCTCTCTACAGTTACAAACCCCTAGTTTTCAGTTTTTCACTCACAGGTCCCTAGTTGAGCCCAGTGATGCCCTGAGTCAAGAGTGTCCCACCCAAGCAAGTCACATTGATCAAGTATCACCAGCCAAGTATGACATGGTTATTTTTAGTTCACTCAAAGTAAGTGCCAGTTGATATTTATGTTCTTTCACACTAGTAGACTCACATGGGCAAGTCTAGCCCCCATCCGAGCATTTTTAGACCATCCAAGTAGGATTGTCTGAGACCCAGCAGCAGTAGCTAGGTGGCTGTGCTCACAGTGTTGCTCAGGTGGATCTGCTGGATTTCAGACCATGCTGCTACCTGCATTTTGTAGTGTTAGTATTACTGTCTTACCTACATAGCTGACCCTGGCTGTTGGACCAGTCAACAGCACTTTAATTAATGTTCACCTTTGCAGCTTTGGTCTTGAAAAATAAATAATGAGATTAATTTTTAATTTTTTTTGATTTATTTGTACATACTTTAGGTTGGTTTGCAGGCATTTGTATTGAGATTTAGAAAAAAAAAACACAAAAGAAAAGATGAATATTTGAGATGGTGATGGTTGATGGTCAAGATGCAAAATTTGTTTGTGTGGGTGATCGGTGTACTCGACTTGTCTCTGACCTTATTTAGTAGCAAGTTGAGGCGCGAACGTCTCGCGTTCCATAGGCACGTGACTGAATCGTGGGGCGTGTTGCGAGCTTCTTGAAAGCCACAACTTGAAGATGGACTTAGAAACCATTACCCTCGAATGTTGGATCTACGGTGAAGAAGTCTACAGGTGCTTCCATGTTACCATTGCGAATACGGGGACCGTCGAGAACCTCAAAGAAGCCATCAAGACCAAGAAATCCACCAGCTTCCGCGATGTGGATGCGGAGTACTTCGATCTCTACTCCATCGCTAACACCACCTCTGAAGACGACCTCGCAAAGGAGCTCGGCCTGTGGACACCAGAAGGAAAAGAGCACCTCCGCTTGCGGACAAAAGCATCTGAGCTCGCAGACTCGTTGATCATCATCGATGGGCCTAGAAGTCTCGAATGTTGGGTCTACGGTGAAGATGTTGACGTGCGCTTCGAAGTTACCATTGCGAATACGGGGACTGTCAAGGACCTCAAAGAAGCCATCAAGACCAAGAAATCCACCAGTTTCCACGATGTGGACGCGGAGTACCTCGATCTTTACTCCATCGTTAACACCACTTCTGAAGACGACCTCGAAAAGGAGCTTGGCCTGTGGACGCCAGAAGGAAAAACGCGCCTCCGCCTGCGGAAAAAAGCATCTGAGCTCGCAGGCTCGCTGATCATCATTGATGGGCCTGGAAGTTTTGGTACATGCTTTCACGGTTTTCTGTTACCCCTTTGACAATCAGTCTCTGTTTATAGCTTCACGAGAGATTACGCTTAACTGCTGGGTGCATGGCTCCACGCTAGACTGTGTCTTTCCCGTCGAAATTTCTCGGACAAAACTTGTCGGAATCCTAAAGAAAGTCATCAAGTCTGAGAGTGACATAGAAGCAAAGGCCCTCAATTTCAAGCTTTACAGAGTCAGCCTCCCTTTCGACGATAGCATTCAAGAGACCATCCAGAATCTGAACCTGCACGAAGGAGACGTTTTACAAGCAGTGAAAAGAGTTTCTTACTATTTCCCCGACACCCCCCTACACGAACATATTCATATAGTTATCAAAGCACCTCAACCCAGTCAGTCATTCCTGATCTTGAATTTCTGACGACACGACCTTTCTGACCGTTTTATATCGCATCGCAGCACATGGCCCTGCTGTTATCCCCCCCGTCCTCCTTCCCTTCCGCCACCCCCGACTAAAATACATAAATTCGTGGAATTCCAAGGAAAAAATGAGTCCCTCCATACAAGGACTGCCCTCCAAATTCAACCACTTGCAGTCGACCGATGCGAAGATTCCCTGGGCCCGACCCTCTGCTGCCACATCCATCCCAGTCACGCTCCTGCATCACATCTTTGGGCAATTTGCTGAGGACTGTGACAGTTACGAGCCGACCGCGGAGGATAACGCCTTTGCTCTTGACCTCTCCTCAAAAATGTCCAACTTCTTCAAAGACGAGGCTCAGCGACAGGACGCAATCTTGGAAACCTTCCGCCGTTACAATCTAGGCATGGTGGCGAGCTCTTTTTCAGGTTACCATACCGATGGCGATCTACATGTGAATGGTCTACGTTATGTGATTTTGGAGGTCAAGAACGAGATCGGCTCCAGTGGCGCAGAGCCGTACTGCCAAGGCGTCAGCTATTATACAGAGGCAACCAAGGAGGCCGTGCAAAAGGCTTTGGAGAAGCACGAGTCGGAATTCGGTTTTCCTTGTCTGATTGTGACCCACTTTGGTAGGTTTCACCACGGGCCTATCTAGACGTTGCATTGATGAATCACCGCAGGCCCTCAACTCAGTTTTTCGGGTGCAGTCTGGGCTGATCAGCCCAATTACGAAGTCCTGTCAACCACCCTACCGCTGTTTTATCATCCAACTCATGCTGCGTTGCGCCGCAGCACTGCTCGTCATTTGGGTGCCTTCAAGAAGGCGTGTCAAAACCTCAAGGAACTATACGAAGGATTCAACGCCGATCCCGCAGCGTTCAGAGATCTACAACCGATATTCCCGCACCCTCGCTTCTACACGGAACTGGATGGGGTAAAGAAGAGGCACTTTAGGTACATCCGTGCCCTGCCAGATAGCAAGCTGCTTTTCGTCGCCGAAACTGATACGAATGAGCGTGTCTGCATCAAGTTCGTGCAGGCGTATTCTAAGGAAGTGCATCAGCACTGCGCAGATTTTTCCCCGCGACTAAGGGCATACGACAACGTTGGAGGATGGAAGATGGTGGTCATGGACTTCCTCGAGGACTATTCGTGTCTTCATAGGATGATGAACGACCTCGACTGGGAACAGAGGGATAGGCTCACACGGGAACTCAGATCGAGCTTGACGGCCCTGCACCAGAAAAACTTTGTGCACGGCGATGTGCGCAATGCGAACGTGATGGTCAAGTTGGACCCGTTTGGATGGAAGTTAGTTGACTTCGACTGGTCGGGAAAGATTGGAAAGGCGAGATACCCAATGAATGTTAATCGTGGACCGGGATTATCACGGCCAAAGGGTGCCATCGACGGGGCGCTGATTCTGGCTAACCACGACATCGATATGCTCGGCTTTCTATTTTCAAAATGACCCTGGACGTGGTACGACAGGTTGGATCAAGACGATACCGCTCGGAGGAGACCTTGGAGCAGGCGGTGTGGTGGTGGGATGCAGATTGCTCTACTCGTGTGGATTTTCAGTCATTGAGGTACACTAATCTGTAGACTGTTTAACCAATCCGATATTTGTAGAGCTGAATGGTACATGAATGGGACAATGTGAAGAGGTCTCTTCACTCCCTTACATCGCGGATGATGACGATACGATGGCCACCACCACCACTACCAGGGCAAGGGCGACCCGCGGCACGACCACCGAGAGGAGGACACCACGCGACCACCACAACGACGACATCGGAAGGCGAGGGTAGCGCAATGGTGCGCCCTCCACCATCACAACGACGACACAGCGCCTTGCCCCCCACTACAACCACCACCACCATCACGACGATGCCCAGGGCAGTGCCCCCCTCCGCCACTGCGACGAGGTCGTGGCGTCATGCCCACCAGGCGGGGACAGCGCAACGGGCCACCCATCACCACCACCCGGACGACAACGCAACAGACAGCTGCACCATGGCCTGCCAACCACCATCTCCACGACAACGACAACGACGTCGCGACGGTGGCACGGCCTGGCCACCACCACGACGATGGCGAGGGCAGCGCAACTGGTTCCCGTGTTCTGCACAACCATGACGAGCATCATATCGGCGTTGATGAGGCTGGTACGTTGACACCAAGAGGTCATTCGACTTCACTGGCGAACTGCAGAGACTCAACGAATCAGGTGTATCCGACCGCCGGAGCTTCATTGAACAACTCGAAAATGCTTTTCGCACTCCCGCTAAATTGGACCTTCGCTACGGCTTTGAGAGCCTCCCTCCCGTCCCGCAGCTTCCAACACTCCAAGATGAATTGCCCTGCACTGGCAAGACATTACCCGATCCCCCTAGCGACTCCGAGCCTTCCGATGTCCCACCTGTCGACGTCCACGCGGAACAATCACTACTCACCCGAAGAGATAGCTTCGCGACTACTGCCTCAGATGAGGAGCTCCTCCGTGTCATTGCGCCTCAAATGCTACGAAATGCAATCTCTGTTTCTTCTCGACCTTCGAACGGCGAGCTCAACCGCGACTTCAAGTTTGGTGGAAAGGAAGCGCCAAGCAAACCAGAACCGTCGCCTCTGACTCTTTCCGACATCATTCCTCCTCCCGAGGTTGCGAGGTCTCTAGCCATGGTGTCGTTCGCTGGCAACGAGAGCTCATTAATCAACTCGGTCATAGCGCATTCCATCCAGGTTGAATCACCTCCGGAAATTGATTCCAACTCTTTAAGAAACGAGGCACGCGAGAGCGCCAGGAACTCCTTCCTGGTTGTTGGTCACAAGCGGAACTCCTCTGGGCTGAGCTTCGCAGGGTTTGACGCCTTTGCAGAGATACGACGTGGATTCGAATACAACGACAACCGCCCTGGATTTTATCCTCCCCCTGCCTCAATGTCTGACAGGCGGCGCCAGAAACATGAGTCCTGGCACAGCATTGCTTCCGTCTCATCCTATGGCAATGTCCTTTATGGCGGTTCGGCAGATCCATTCGATTATGGCTCGGTTGCACCTCTCCCGAGTTTACGGGAGCGGCGTTCATCTGACGAGTTCTCGTTCACTATGTCCACCACAGTCGACGACACTTTCTCATTCGTGCATCGGCAACCGCGGCCCCGCAGCAGAGTCGACAGTGACGCCTCAAGCTTCCACTTCCGTTCATCCTTCGTCCATCCCTACAATCGCAGTCAACGGCGACCCGAGTCCAGCGTGTCCATTGGCCCTCCCATTAGCCTCTTTAATCGTAACTCGACCTACCGTCGTCGTAGCGACTCTAACGTGAGCATCAGCAGTACGTCCAACTCGTATGGCAATTGCAGACGGATTTCGTGGACTCGTCACTGGTCTAATACCTCTGTCGACTCTACCCTAAGCGACTTTTCAGAGATGCACCTTGGACGACCTGGTCTAGGCGATAAGATGCTAGAGTCTGCCCAGGATCGCATATCACCGTTACCGTCCATTGTTGTCTCACCTTCCCAGAGCATTGACAGTAGCCACGATGTCCAAGCTCACTGGAACGAAAACAACAGCCGGACTTCATACGACTCAATCATGGACAGCCCTCCGAAGAACGAGCCCATGCAGTCATATTTTCCGAGGGAGACGGGTGGCCCGCCCTGACAATTTCACAGTGCATGCGGAGGGCCGGCCACGGGCCTGTGGAAGGCTTATAGATGCAGTGGATAATCATGGATGGGCCCGCCAAGGCATTCATACAACAGGGTGGAAACCGATGGGCAGGCCTGGGAATGGTGAGAGTGAAGTAACGACCGGGTTGCATCGAGAAGGTTGTATATATATGAGCGGGCCCACTTGCTGAATGCTGTATTAGTTCACGTTTCGGGATGAAAAATACCGGGCAGGCCTGCTATGAAATATTGCGGATTGAATGCAACATATACGTGAGCCCACCTGCATTTCCATAGAAAGATAGTCAGAATGCGGGCAGGCCCACTAAGTAATATCACCGTGGGGGACTGCATACCCTGAAACTTATTGACGGGCCCGCATATATGCCCATGGAGGGATGCAGCGAAGTATGAGCGGGCCTGCCTAGATATGCAGGGAATGTCCCGCAATTCATGGGGAGGCCCGCCTATATGTCCATGGGGCTTCCGGACATACGTGCAGGCGCATTTGCATGCCCCAGGAGCCCAGCAACATATATGCGGGGCGGAGCTGTCTGGGATCATCCGCAACTAATGGGCGGGCCCGCCCATATGTGCATAATTGCTTGACCAACACACGGGCAGGCCCGCTCGCATGACCAGTGAAACATCCTCAACTTTAGGGCGGGCCCGTCGGCATGTGCCATGAAATATACGGGGGGGTGCCCGAATGTACATGGAGGATTCGTGAACACACAGGCTGGCCTGGTCGTATAATCTGAGAAATGCCTGCTACTTACGGGCAGGCCCACTCGCATGACCTGGGAAACATGTGCTACTTATGGGCGGGCCCGTAGGGATTTTGGGTGAAACACCCAGTCGGGCCTGCTGATATATACATGGAGGATCTAACACCCGCAGGCAGGCCCGCTTGCATGACCTAGGAAACATCTGCTACATATGGGCTGGCCTGTAGGAATTATGGGTGACATATCCGGTTGGGCCCGCCGATATATACACGGAGGATGTGACACTATTCGTGAGCTCGCCGCATTTTTCGTCATTCGGGTGATGTCCATGGAGCATACTTCGGCGCCTTGCTGCCCACCAGACAGCCCGTGGGTCCTCACAGATCTCGTCTCGGATTACATGCGTTGCAGGTTCTTCGCGGCAGTGTACCCCACCAGAAATCCCACTGACATTCTACCTAACATCAACATACCGGCCGAAATGGTCTGTGAAGCCGATAGAATGATTGGCATATTGGTGCGAGCCCGTAAAAATACAGGTGAGGGATACTTGAATGAAAATGAGATCCAGGTGATGGCTGAACGTTTTGAATAGTGCTGTTATCCGATTTCAATGTCGGAATAGAGTCAGAGCGGGCCTCTATATTTCTCGGAAACGTATCATCCAACATGGGTCATCAGAAAGATCTAGAATCCGAAAGCATCAACCATCTCTCGGAACCATCCGTTTTAGTCTCTCGATCTGGAGAGGTAATTGCATGGCATCTACCCAGAGCGGTCAGTGAATACACTCAGGCATGTTTTGACATTCCTACGCAGACAGCAATCTTAATTTTAATTAGCGGCATATCTGGGAGTCTATGCAAGAGATTAAAGGCTGCCTTGCCGAAAGTATTGGCCGAAAGTCATACCCGCGGAACTGGCGAACAGACCGCACGCTTTTTCGGCAGGATGCAGAGCTAGCAGGAGCGGTGAATATTTCACCAGCTTGGTTTCAACAGGGGCACAGTGTGAGTGCATGTCCGATATTTCTCTGATGATGTTTAATTCGGCAAGCTATGGGTTAGCATCCACTGGAAGTATCCGCACTATTAAAACCTGCCCAAAATAATAATGCAGCGAAGAAATGGCTGATGGCTATATGAGGACGGGCTCCCGAAAAAACGAGAATCGTCTCTCTGCTGCGGTAAAGGTGCAGGCATCATCTCCGAACATAGCCGACAGGTCCGATTCTTCGACTCGACGTGGTGGCACTCCATATCCCGCCAAGAACCGCACAGCTCCTATCGTAGGATATCAATCTGATGGCGGCGTTTCCAGTGATTCCAGAGCATTTAGTCCGACTGCACCCTGTGGAAACATGATGACGGATGAGCAAAAGGAGGGTATGTAAATTGACGGATATGCGTCCTGTCACGCGCATTATGGGCACTTATTCGATGTGCTAGGAACGCGGAAATCGACAGGAACAAGGCGCGCTCCACTACCAGCCGATGCAAATGTCGAAATACTCCCGCAGAAGTCGCCGGCAAAAAGAAAAATGAATGTTACAGAATCATCTGCTGCGAAAAGACGCAAGGTGTAACTTATGGTGGACGTTACGATGGAAAACATAGACGTGCACGGCCGGCCTGTATTAGAAGAAATTATATATGGCAATGCATATTCGAGATGTGTGCTTGCGGATCGTGTGACGTGTGCCTTGGTGTAATCCGACATAACTAATCGCCGAAATCACACGTTGCCAGGGGACGCGAATGAGCCGGATTGCAACGTCAAGTTGATAGTTTTGAAACGCAAGGCATTCATGTATGATTGAATCTAATCATTTACATTGCAAAACGCCATTCACTTGTCAACATAATACAGGATATACACAAAGCATTCACCAAGTACATAATTAGGGCGGGTTTGTCCAGGGCGCACCAATCAATCCAAACTCATACCTCCATCCACCAAAAGCTCAATAGGCGGAACAGACCCACGCCGTATATCCTTTTGCGCCAAGGATATGGCGGGAGGCGCCGAGAGTGTCCGCTGGCGGCTGATTGATGTTGAGGGCCGAAATGAGGGAGGCGGTGGTGTTGTCGACCTCAGTACCATAGGCCCAACATGTAAAAGCGCGTTGATATTGTTTGCAATCGCCATTATCGCGTGACACGGTGGTGCGGGTGAGGTGGATTGCGTCGGAGGCGGTGAAATAGATGGCGTCGGCGCGGGTGGTGACATAGGGCGACAAGGTGGAGATGGCAAGGTGGGGGGCGACCGTGGGAGTGAAGCGATAGGAGGAGTGGGCTGTGAGGGGAGGGCAGGGAAGATTTCTTCGGGCGCACTGGATGTCGGCGGTTGGGTCCTCAGCATGTCGGACCGCTGTTCGGCGCAGTTATCGGCGTCTTTTCGCACGATGGGGAGCCCAATTCCAGCGCTGTTGAGGTTAACTTGTGAGTTGGCTACGGTTTGTCGTGTTACCTCGCACACCCTGCCCAGAGACCCTACGTGTTGCTCCACCCCTTCTATTTGAGAGAAAGCTCGTGAGACAAGGGCATGGAGCCTGCGATTCTCCTCCTCCACCCTCTCAAGCCGTAGCATCATTGCCGAGTATTCTTGATGCGACACCAGCGGGCTGCCGCCTAGCGTATATGCCGGGCCTGGTCTCAGCCCCATGTTATTGGCGTCTTCGGGACCCTTGGAGGGTGGCACGGATACGGTGGCGGAGCTAGCTAAAATGCGGCTCTCAAAATCTCTCGCACATAAAGCATGCTGAAGCACTTACCGCGGCATTTGGGAGCTGGAATGCGCAGCTTGAGGACCTCCTGGGTTGTGCAGGGTTGATCGCCCACTCTTCTCGGCCTCAGGTCGATATGTGGGAGCTCTTGACTGAGATCTCGCCGGGAGAGTGGTTGCACGGGTTTCGCGGGTTTTACTTCTTTCCGCGGAGCGGCGCTTGATGTCCTGCGCGGCCTCTGGCTGTGCCGTTCAGAGGGCTCTGTGGATGGGGTTGGTGGGGAAATGCGCCTCGCACGAGAGACGGATCGCCGCGTGCGAGACATTGACCGTCCTCTTTGTTGACCAGCATGGCCACACGCTTTTTTGCGGCGTCGGCATGTCGTGCATACGAACCCTGGATTGGGCAGGCAACGTAAACCAGCCTGGATGCATGTAGAGCATGCGCCCGCGGGCTGATCTTGCACAGGGGGCTTCGGCCCACTCTTAGGGCGGCCAGGACGGCGTTTGGCGGGTGTCGGTGGGGGACTTGCTGAAGCCGCGGGCGCAGGCACAACAGCTGCGGTGGGCAGAGATGTCAGGCTGGAGGTGGGTTGGCTCATGCAGGGTATCGATGGGGATGCCGCGCGGCAGATTCGAGGTTGTCCGCGGATGCTCTCTTCTCCAACAACATCATCCGCCCTCCTCTTACCAAGCAACGACGTCCCCATATCAGCATCGCCATCGGTCATCCTTTCCTTTTTCTTCCCTTTTGCACGCTCTTTGAGTTGTTCCAAATACTCCCCGTCTTCATCGTCCTCCTCCATTTTAACCGCCAGAATTTCTGCGCCCCGCCTTTCTTCTTGCAATGGCGAGGGTTCCTCTAGCGGTGGCATGTTTTCATGTTTATCGATCTGCGCGTCGCCAAGCTCGTATTTTGTGTGAACGATAGTCCCGCATTGAGACCAATGGTGGGCACCGATAGATTCGGGTGTCCATTCGATAATGGCCTTCCAGTTTGGCCACGGAGCGTCCTCAGGATGGAGGAGCTGCTCAACAGCAATGACAATCCCCGGGATGACGTCGGCATGCTGGATCACAGCACGGGCAGAGCTCTATTAACAATTGTAGGCTGTAAGCACTGGCTCACATGCGATTTTAGAATGGCGCACCATTGCATTGTCCATCCGCGCCACCGCTGCTTCCCATTCGCCTTCCTGAACCTCACCCCGCAGTATGTCGGTGATGGTTTTGGCGGTTGCATTGAGAACAGTGTTGGCTGAGGTGGAGTCCATGTTGGGGAGATAGATGGTATTGAATGCGTTAGTTTGGGTGAGTGGTGGGGTGTTAGTGGCTGAGTGAAGAATAACTGCGACGGGAAAGTTCTCGCGGTGAGACTCTTGCGCTTGCGTGCATTTTTCCACGCTGCTGTTGGACTCAGTGGCACGTGCATAAACCACAAACAATACACCATCACCTTTATTGGCGCTTCATTGTACTCACATTCACCTCTTGCCTTGACCTCAAAATGCCGCGTGATGACCGCCGAGTGAGATTCGCATCAGAGGGCGAGTGCTCCTTTTCATTGGGTTCATGTTTTCTCCAATACGATCCTTTCATAGCCATGCTATATAACCTACCGCCAGTGCACGAACAGACGCCATCTCCGCCAAAACATTCACGAAGAATATATGAAGCATGCGCCAATCGGCAACTGTGTGCACGGAACGCCGATGTCGCTGCCTCCCAGACACCATCTTCCGGCACATTGTATTCACCTCTCTCTAAGCTGGTCCTGCCAGCTCACCCAAAACACAGAAAGAAGCAGGTTTCTACGTCAATGCAGTCCAAAGGCAATCTAGGCGGCCTTGTCATACCGGACAAACCCAAGAGCATTGTGAAACAAGCGGTAAGCATGCAAAACATCATCCGGAATGAATTCTGAGCTCGAGACGCCGTCACAGCTCGTGCCAAAAACACAACCTCTGTCAAGCATCACAATACCTAGTGGTCCGAGGCGTGCGGATTTGACGCATACCTCACGGAAGAATATCTCAGCTCTCACGTTGCCAATCGAACCCGACGTATCTAGCAGGCGAATTGAGTCAGCTCACCCGATGCCACAGCCATTCATGTCTGTCACATTGTCCGGAACGGAGATGAAGCCAGAGAGCATTCAAAACGACTCTACAGGCTGTGATTCATTTCCAGCGGAGGGAAATGTTACTAGTAGGTCTCGGGTTATCGTTTTCTGTGTGAATGCTGAAGGGCTTTATTGAGTCACACCCGAAACAAATGACGATATGAGATCATGCAGCCAAACCAGCCCGGATATGTCGATTCTGAGAAGCGCAAGCGGCAGAGAGACCTACCGACTCATTCTAGAAAGTCGGATCTGCGGTCCAGGTTTGTTGAAATCCCGTATTCGCAAGCTGAGCTGACATCGGAATTCGTGCGGCAAGATGCAGAGGTAATTAGACATGAGCGACCCCGCCTGCAGCAGGATTCATTTCTAGGTCCCGTTCCTGAGATTTATCTCCCAGGTATGTGTCCTCCATGTCTCATAGTTCTTAACGAATGACCCAAGCTATAGATACGCTGGCAGCGCGGATATGGTATCAAGAAACTTCGGCGCCTCGCAAAATCGATTATAAAGAGGGCCTTGACCATCCGATGATGCGGGCATTGGAGGATTATCAACGGAGGTTTCTGGCGGCGTGTGAACGGCGGCGCGGGGTTCTTGAAGAGCAATGGAGCACGTTACAGGAGTTGGAAAGGTTGCAGCGTGAGCGCGAAACGTATGGAACATCAGATGCACATTGAAGTGAGGTACCTTTTTTGGCCTCCATGTATAAACTCAGGCAGGCTTTGGCATATATTTCATGTCCAATTTTTTACATCCGGCAATTTACCGCATGCTTGTGGGGGCCTGCGCCTGTGCCGCACTTACTCTCTACCCCATTTATGCGGGCCTTCCCGACTGCTTGTGGTCTTTTTCCATGTGGACCTAACAACGGGATGCAGATCTACTCCTTTACATGCGTGCAACTGCCCCTCATTTAGTGTCTCTTCTTGCAAACTTGGGCAGCCCAAATGCATGCTGAACATCTACTCGATCACCTCTAATATGCCATATGTAAGCGGTCCCTTTGTAATGCGTTCATTTGCACTGCAACACGCGCATTCATGTGCTGTAAATGCGCTCTTTCATATTGATGCGGGTCCGCCCGCCATTCTGCTACATGCGACCGTGGGCCCGCACGTATGTCAATCTTGTACCCCGCCATATTAGTGCGGTCCCTCCCGACCATTTCAATCTCTTCCCCTCTTGTCAAACGGGCCTGCAGATGTGCAGTGCGTCTAATTCGTCGGGTACCTGAGGACCTGCGCTTCAAACTGCGGTCACTTTCTGTGAACTTACAGGGGCCGGTGCGTATGTCGGATGTCCATCGCATCACATTGATGAGCCCCCCCCCCCCCCCGCCATCATATTTCGTGCAGCTGCGGGGCAGCACCTATATCGGCCTCTAGTCTCACCATATTAATGCGGGCCCTCCCTATTTCTTTCAGTCGCTTCCTATGAAGTCAAACAGGCCCGCAGGTATGTCGTATATCTACTTCCTCAGATAGACACGGGCCTTCACACCGTATTGCGGTTGCACTTACCTCAGTGTACGTAGTCAGGCCCGACCGTATATTGCACATCTGCTCTTTCACACTCATGCGGGCCCCCCATTGTGCTCTATTCACATATTGGCCCCCGACTATGTCGATGTTGTCCCCCGCCATATCAATGCGGGCCTGCTCGTTATCTTACATTACCCACCCAGGGGCCTGGGCTTATGTTTCCGTTCTTCCCCATTGTATCATTTTGGGCCTGCCCATCATTCTACAATGTGCAACCTGGGGCCCGCGCCTATGTTACCGTTGTTTCCCGCTATATTATTTCGGGCCTGCCTACCATTCTACATTAGGCACCCAGGGGGCCGTGCCTATGTTACCGTTGTTCCCCGCTATATTAATCCAGGCCCACCGCCAATTCCACTCTATTCACATGTGGGCCTGCGCCTATGTTGCTGTTGTTCCCAACCATATTAATGCGGGCCAGCCCGCCATTCATCTGCATTCAACTAGAGGCCTGCACATATGTTCTCGTTGTTCTCTGCCATATAAACGCGGGCCCGCGCCTATGTTGTCGTTTTTCCCCGCCATATTAATGCCTCCCCCCTAACCTTTTCTTTCACATCCATGCAGGCTCGCCCGCCATTGTACTGCATGCACCTATTTGACTTCTGCGGGCCTGCCCAACTTTTACCGGCCTTTCCAATGGACTCAAATGGGCCCGAACATGTGTTCCATGTCTATCCCATCGAGTCAAAGCAGGCCCGCCCGCCTTTTTGTCTTCCGGTGCCCAGGCCCCCACAACACTTTTATATTGCTCTAGAACTAGTTGACGGGCCCGCGGTGGGCCCACCGTCTATCCCGTGAAATTGTCAAGCCGGGCCGGTCGTATAGAACGTGATAACATGACTGCATTATGTGGAAGAACGACTCACTATTCGAGAAGACTGGGCATCGCATTTCCGTGCCAGATTTAGAGTTCTTTGAGGGACACCTGGGTGGTGCCGCTACCAAACCTCCACGTTATCGCCCCATATCTGGCCTCAGCATCCAGAGTGTGCACAGCCTTCCAAAGGAAGATGACACCATGATCAGTGTAAGGTCTTTCTGCTCGAATGATATTCTGATCTGATGGATTTACAGATGCTCGGTGGTGGTGATCGTGTACGGCGCCGCTCGGTAACGTCTATGATCGGTGTTTCGCCCAGTGTCCAAGTGGAACGACGCAAGAATATTGTCGTCAACCCGCCAGAGACCGTCTTCAGCCGCATCAAAAACACCCACCCGGATGACGACAAGGCCCCCGAGATTTCATGCGTTATCGAACCAAAGTTATCAATTACCTCTAACACCGACTCATCCAAGTTTGGCGACGAACGTATGATCCGCGCAAGGTATGGTCTTCTCGAACGACAGAGTCTCGAGAACTGACATAGTGTTTATTCCCTGCCGTAGTTCGAATGCCCGTTTTCACTCGCCCTAGCCGCGCCAACCGCTCCAGATCGAGCACTTGTACGTCAACATCAGGAGTGGACACACTGCCACTTTCGATTTCAGACGGTCACTCGTCGGTCTCCGAAGGATCGCTATCGAGCATCAATCTATCGCAGCTAACCACATTGCTCTCTAATGCTGCGCATCTGGCATCTAATGCTGCCCTTGATCGAGCTCGTCCTCCCGCACGCAACCGACGTATATCTCAAGCTCGCGAGTCACAAACTTCGCTTTATGAGACAATCGAGGAGTTCGGATCGACCTTATCGCCTACAAAGTCCCCCAAACCCTCAATGCTGGGTTCTGTTTCCAAAGTATCGCAACCTGCAGAGCATGCGATGAAAATCACAGACCCACCTCAGGTGTTTGTTGTGGATCTTGAAATGTCCTTGACTGACTCGTTTTCCCTGTGGGATGACGAGCAAGGAATCTTTAGGGTTATGAGCTGGTTTGCTGGCACCCTAGGGTCGAGTTGTAACCCTAGACCTAACCCTAGAACATCCATATTAGGAAGCTAGGGTTAGATGTGTGACATACATGAGTGTAGAAGAGTGTGTGGTAGCAATGTAATGATGAGAGACATGGGTACATGAATGTGTGATTGTTAAAGGCTGCTGTTGCAGCAGAATGGAGATATTGTATGATAGGGTGATCTATGGCTGATGTGAGAATGCTAGGAAGTCAGATTAGGAGTGTGAGCAGGTATTTCAGAACTGATGTGGCTATTTGGGATGGCCACTGGGTTAGAGGGGTGAAATGATCATAGTGATCAGCCATTCTACAAGTAGAATGGATGTCTTGGATGGTCACTGGTGTAGGAGGATCAAATGATGATAGTGATCAACCATTTCACAAGTTAGATGGCCATCTTGGACAGCCACTGGTGCTGGGGGGTCAAATAATCATAGTGATCATGTTACAATTTGTCTATATCACCTACATCTTTTTCCTTTTTACCTAGCTAACCCTTATCCATTACGTTAGCAATACTTACTCTTTAGGCTTTGCCTACTCTTCCACCCCTCAACCGGCTATACTTTTGATCTTCTTTCCCACAATCATATCTGAGGCCTCTCACAGTAATCACCGTCATGCTTCTTATCTTCTATTACATCCGACGCCTTCTGATCCTTCTATTCTTGATCCCCACATCTTCTTTTCTTCTACAACCTTCTAACCAATGGCGATACTGCCGCTTATCTTCTTATCCTCCAATCAGTGCATTCTTTCCTTACTTAGTCATGGTCTGTGCGCATAACTTTTACATATATAAGGACCACACATGTAACTGTAGTCCTCACTTTGAATCTACCTCGGCAGGCACTACAGCTAGCCATCTTATCCTCTATTTGACTATCTTCCCAAATACTGGGCTCGGGTCAACTCTATATCTTTGAGCTTGAGAACTTAGGTTTTCGCTCCACTTTTATCATCTTTGCTGGCTCGCCATAAGACCAAGGTCTACGTCATCGCCTACCCAGTGTAAACGTAACAGATCAGTCATTTCACAAGTTAGGTGGCCATCTTGGATGGCCACTGGTGTAGGGGGGTCAAATTATCACAGTGATCAACCATTTTACAAGTTGCATGGCCATCTTGGACAGCCACTGGTGCTGGGGGGTCAAATGATCATAGTGATCAGCCATTTTACAAGTTGCATGGCCGTCTTGGATGGCCACTGGTGCTGGGGGGTCAAATGATCACATTGATCAGCCATTTTACAAGTTGCATGGCCATCTTGGATGGCCACTGGTGTAAGAGGGTCAAATGATCATAGTGATCAACCATTTTACAAGTTGCATGGCTGTCCTTGATGGCCACTGGTGCTGGGGGATCAAATGATCATAGCAATCAACCATTTCACAACATGGCCATCTCAAATGGCCACTGGTGTAGGGGGGTCGAATGTAACTTGGCAATCAGTCATTGCACAACTCATGTGGCCATTTTGCGTGGCCCCCGATGTAGTTGTGTTGAAGATCATAGTTTCAAATAGATATATCACATGACCTATCATGGCTATATGCAACCCTATACTGTCCCACAGGTTTCAACCTAGATGTCAACCATGCAAACGGTTGACATATTATATCATAGTACTTAATATACCATCGAATGTAGCATCGAATATAGTGTTGAATATAGTGTCAAACATAGTGTCCACCATTATTCCAACATACTATTCAATGTAGTGTTGAGTATTGTGACAATATAGCATCGCATATAGTGTTCAATACAATCCCGGTCACAGGTCGGATATTGAGTCGAACATGATGTCGAGTATAAGTTGCATATAGCATCAAATATACTGTTGAATCTCATTGGAATATAGTATTGCTGTGGGAGTTCCACACTCTGTGGGCTTGTAGGTGCCATTCTAGTGATATTCTGACTTCACAGGTTCCTTGCCATTCTGTAGCAAGACCATCTGAGTGTCCAGAGTCCATCCATATAGGTCTGGATTTTTATTCCGCATAATTCTGCCCGCATACATTGTCCGGAATTTTTGAGACTTATAGGAATTTTACCTTAGTGACTGGTGACCTCACATGACATTACCAGATCATTTATTTGACATCGCTTAGCCTGCCAACCCTTGTGGCAGTTCGCTTTTTTCTCATACTTT
>JBBPTY010000033.1:0-43180 GCA_038094335.1 Tylopilus aff. striatulus | reverse complement strand
AGGGGTATGCATTATGAGGGAGTCTACTGTACCATCTTCACTCTTTGAACCATCCTTAGTTCACCACCCATTGAGTCATTGGGTGTGTCAGTGCTAACTCTTCAAGAGTTTTTGGCCTGGATTGTGTCAGGCAGTGAACATCTCCCAGAATATCTGGTTACAGTTGACCATAACACAAGCAAGATTTCGTGTTGGATACCGTGTGAAGCAGGACAGGTTCGCCATGGATTGAAACCTCTGGAGCAGCAAGCTGTTACGATTCATCTCATATCACCTATCTTTTTCTTTTATACTTAGCTAACCCTTATCCATTACGTTAGCAATACTCACTCTTTCAGGCTTTGCTTACTCATTACCACTCAACCGGTATCACTCTTGATCTTCTTTCTCATGATTATATCTGAAACCTCTCACGGTAATCACCGTCATGCTTTCTATCTTCTATTACATCCAAAGCTTCTATTCTTGATCCCCGCGTCTTCTTTTCTTCTATAGCATTCTAACCAATAGCGATACAACCGCTTATCTTCTTATCATCCAATCAGCGCACTCTTTCCTTACTTAGTCTTGGTCTGTGCACATATTCTTTACATATATAAGGACCACGCATGTAACCGTAGTCCTCATCTTGAATCTACTTGAGCTGGCACTACAAGCCTACTCTTACTCTCTTCTACTTGACTATCTTCCCAAATACTGGGCTCGGGTCAACATTATATCTTTGAGCCGTTGAGTTATACTCCAGCTCCATTTTATATCATCTTTTTGGCTTCGCCTTAAGACTCAAGTCTACGTCATCGCCTACCCGGTGTAAACGTAACACAAGCTAATGATCATATGACGCCAGAGCTTCTCAGTCCACTGGAGAGATACAGGCACACGAGCACAGCTGCATATTCGTGTGCCTATATCTCTCTCGATGGCTTTCAGGTGCTTGGTCAATTTCTATGTGGTTATGGTGAAGCATCAAGAGAAGGTATCTGAACCAGTCCCAATACCGAGCATCCCTTCATGTTTATGGGACAATCCAGCACTTGTGAGATTTGTACCTATGCTTGGGACATGTCTTGATGCAATAAGCAGTCACTGAAGGACAAAGAAACTCTGACACTGGGACGATTGTACTCAAAATACGAATCGTTGACATAGATGGCGCAAGGCCGGCAAACAAGGTACAGAGGCCCCCAGATGCTTCCGGATCGCAAAGCAGTACAAGTCAATACATTGGGTAGGCCATGTTTCCTGCGGCCTAATGAATGGATGGATGAATGAATGACATGTCTGACAAGGTATGGAAAAGAACGACCTGCCTTTGGGCAGTATTCACAAATGTGGAATGTGAAGGATGATCGATGACGAGTCAGGTAATCGGTCCTATGTCACCTTTATTTTCCAATATAGGTCCAGAGGTGTGCCGAATGTAATATAGTTGACGTCATCTGATTGGTACTTCAGGCTTCTTAGTCTCGCGAGGCATCATGTATGATGCTTTACGAATACCACCCGTGGTCAGACAGGCCTGCGTGTCGACATGCCAAATAGCCAGTGATCCACAACAGGCATGGGATCCATCGTTGACGCCGAGTCCCATGAGTTCGCAAACTGGGAACAACCAGAGGCACATGGTAAGGATGCACTGGTATCATTCATGTCTAGCGCATCACTTACGGAGCGATGGTATAGTTCTGGTTTGCAGAACGCATTCAATCCTGGGAGTGTCCCTGTTTGTGCAGCAACCAGCTCGCGAAGTGCCAGTGTGAGTGCCACGTGCCCACCCAGTCGATTTCCTGGTGAGGGTATAATTGACTTTAGCACTGAATCAGGCAGTAAAGACACTTTCCGGTTAGAAAAATGGGCAACCAAGGACCAGTAGCGACAACAGACAATTTGGAGGGGAGTGCATGATAGAGGTAGATTTGATATGGGATCTCATTGATTTTAAATGCTGTCGGGCTCTGCTGCTCAACCTGGTATCAGATTTACTTTTAGGATGTCATGATATACGTTGTTGCTCATGAGCCATCCTGGGAGGGGACATCACCCGGAAGTCGTACTATTAGCAGACAAAGGCTACCTGTGATTGTCTTTGTTTGGTCTTTCTGGGCGGCAAAGTTGACATGTGAGTCGGCGTTCAACGACTGTTGAGCTTGACTACATTTATTTTCATCAAAAAGCGATCTACCCTTCTGCATCTGGCCCGGGTCATCCAACGATCATTGAAACCACATTTGGGGCCGCACAATGGCCTGACCCGATGGAAAATGCCAGTGTCTCACGCATGATACATGCGCCAGGCACAGAAAGTCTTACTACAGTAGCTACCTACTTCTCGAAGCATAACTTACCTCCGTCAGGAAAGTTCGTATGTCATACCCTGGGGACATGCATACACCACTTAACCCAATTTGCACAAAAAAGGATTATGATATATAGGTAAGCAATGGTCTCTGTATACCTCTTTTCTCACAGATTCTGTGCTAACCAAGAAATAGACCATGGACAAGCCACAACTCACTGAGTGGGGTTGCCTTTAAAGTCATTCAGCTGAAGAGTCAAGTTCGCCATCCTCAAAGTTGATTTCATTTTGACGGATAATAATTAAAGCAGCTAACGGAATGAAACACCTTATCATGGCCGAGATCAAGGATCGAGAGGACAGGCAAACCTGATCTTCTGCGGTCTTCCCCACTGGTGGCAATTACTTTCCTCCAGTTCCTGTGACTGCAGACTCTGAAAATCGAAGATGAACTTTGACTCAGCCGTGACCTCAGGCTTATACGGTAGCCCATCCCTAGGGTAGGATAAATACGAGAGAGAAGTCAATGTACTTACGAGCCCTTCTTGGTCTCATCTTGTTCGAATTCCACCGACATAGGTGACATGCTAAGGTCTCCCTTCTAAGTACTTCGATTCAAGTCAACAAATATTGACTCGCTGGCATTAGTTCAACAGATCTCAGCTGATGAGCACAATGGCTGCAGAGATATGTACACATGGGGAAAACAGCCGTAAGATAATGTCTCTAAGGTTCATCTCCGTTACTGATGAGCGCTGGGCTGATGCGGTGTTTTGCTGGTGCTGTATCCTAGTTCATATTCTGTCGCAATCTAGATGCTTATGCTAGAGGACCTGATGAGTACGCCACTCACTTGCAGGGTCCTTACCCTACTTAAAAGGGCAAAGAGGTCACAGTTATATCCGGTGTTTCCTTCAACATTTCGTCTCAGTTATGACATGTCGAATGGCCTTGAGCACATCATCCATTCAGACAGTGATGGAAATCTCACCAACAGGCATTCCAGATGCCAAGGGTAACTTAGAGAAGGCGGACACTAAATACACTCCGCTTCCCGAATGTGGTACCACAGTGTGGTGCATGGCCATTGGAGGGTAAAGCGGTATCACTCCCTTTAGATTAGTGTCTAATTCTATTGTCGTGATGGCGGGGCCCTGGTTTGGTTTTGCGGTTTTGGGTGGGCACAATCCTTCATGGGTGTTATACTCGGACGATAATGAGAGGTACACTGCCACATTTCGTGTCTATAAGGGTATCATGTATATTATCTTTCGGGGTCACGTACTCACAACTGTAGAATTTTATACATGACATTATCTCAATGATCAATGAACTACCGTTTGCAATATCGTAAGTAGTGCCTAGAGGCGAGTGTGGTGGAAAAGCTTGATGATTTCTCTATAGTTAGACGGGAAGCGTCAGCGCGTTTCTAGGAGCCTCGTTTGGTATTGTCTCAGGTGGTCTTATGATCGGGGTTATTTGCATGTCCCAGACTACCTCAGGTACCTTCGGCAATTAATGTTAATTATACCCTGCTACCACATGTTGACTGGAGGACCGCTTCTCCGGTCAATATTATCAGGTCCGTCATGTTGCCGCTATTGCATTGGATAAACTCTCACCCAGCTGGAATAGTGGATTTTTCTTGCTCAAGGTATCTTGTGGGTGTCATCCATGGCGGTGATATCACACTATTCCAGGTGTCGGATGCTTGCTATGAGCCTCGTTGTGTCTGGATCCTCTCCTGGAGGAATCATTCACTCCATTATGTTGAACAACATGTTCAATCGCGGCGTGCGGATAAGTGCTGCGTTTGTCAGCGCTCTGCTTCTCACCGGCACCCCCCGTCTCCTTATGCACATGAAATTGAATCCTCATAAAAAGTCTGCAAACCACCTATCTATTGCCGAAGACATACTCCATGACATGCCATTTTACATGATGTGTATTGTGTAGGTGCCAGTTCCTGTCTCGCGACTGCTCTTCGAATCAATAATCCCAATGATGCGATAACTTCTATTTTGCACTGACCCTGGACTCTATTACCCGCTCCTCTATTTTCAATTAGACTCCGTCCGACATGGGAACTCAGAGACATTCTCGTTCTACTCCGGTGGTTACCAGCTAGGCCGTTTGATCATACATGCATTCCGTTGGTGCACATAGACCTAGGCGGCTCAGCAGCGCGATTGACCACAGGATCCATCGCATCCCACGTTGACGTACCCGTGCTGAGAATCATGTCGACCGCCCTGTGCAGCATGCGTATTGTTTCAATAATAGAGCTGAGCAATGGCAAAGTCTTGGCGCGGTATATAGTTATTTTGCCGGAAACGGTGAATCGCGAGTTCACTAGCACTTTCGACGGTTGACGAAATCCAATGATCACATACACAGATGTTGCGTTGTCGTCGCCCCTTGTTGTTCTTACAGGCGATAACTCTGGACCTCAGGCTTGTGGTTCTCGCACGTCCGGGGAGTGGACCATCAAGCCTTATGCGCCAACCTTTCATCCAGTGCTCGCATGGGGATCGCTTTAACGATTTTAAGCTTCAGCAGTCTAATTAACGTGTCTTCTACCCAATTCCTGCCCTATCATTGCTCAAGGAAAGTGCTTGAAGATGGGTCCATCGCGGATGCACGCCTCACGTCAAAATACAAATGGTGGCCGCTGTCGCCCTTCAGTGGGGTGTGGTACTACCATCCGTCTTGGGTTACCATGCTGACGTTCTGTAGTGGCTCATTCCTATGATTAGTTCTATGCTACTGGTGGGAATGCAATTCGCCGGAAACGTGCGTGTGATAAGCAGCCTGAAGAAGTCTGAGCGCTGTGAGATTCAGCAGGTCACTAGACGTCGATGACCGTGGGCAAGGGTGACAAAAAGTAAAATCGACATCCGACGGGCGTCGAAGACGACGAGATAGTGTAGTGCACAAAACGACAGACTTGCTGTAACACGCCTTCAAGTGGAAGTATGACATCGCGACTCCGAGTCGTTAAGCTTTTTGTAGTACAGCGGCTGTGCGAGTCTGAAAGCCGAGCCAGTTGAAATGAGGACCAGCGGCCATTCCCGAAGCGGGTGTCAACATCATGATTGTCTCTATTTGGTCTTTATATGCTTCCTCTGTCCATCAAATTCTACGAAGTCGATTGGCCAAGGTGGTCCTGCGCTACCCCACACAAACGCGCAAGGCCATCGAAATCACACACTGGGCTGCGCGGCGCGACCTGATGGAAAATGTTTTCCAATGTCTCGTTGATGATGCAATGCATGCAGCATGCACCAGGCACAGAATTCCTCAAGAAAAGGGGGCCGTTCGCTTCCCGAAGCTGTGTACCTGGATGCACCCAGGGCTTTCTCTCACAGGTTCGGTGCTGACTCAGGAACAAATATAGCTCGTCGTTGAACGACATTTTGTTGAGGTCAAGAAGTTCGCCGTCCCCGAAGTCGGTTACATTTCTTGCGTCTCTGGACTCATAATTGAACCACAGGAGTGGAATTCCGAACACCTTATCCTGACCGAAGATCATCAAAACGACAGGTACTCTTGATCTTTTGTGATTTGTCCCTGGCCAGTATCTCAGTTCCCATGGGACTGCGAAAGAATTAACCTCGACCTTACCACCTATGGTATCGGGAAAAGGTTGGTCCAGCATTACGCATGCCGCGTCTGCCGCAATTGGAGCCGCGTCCGGATTTAAGATATACAGGAGGTCTCAGGGGTCAAGTCTCCGAGCTCTTCTCGGTCTCGTCTGGTTACACCTCGTGCTTGCTTCAAGGTCCCTGAGGCACTTGAATCCTTGTACTTTTAATTCAAGTCAACGATACTAACTCGTTTAAGTGAACCCGTACCGGCTGGTGGCCACAGCGGCTGTTGATATATGCATAGTGAAACCAGCCTTAATAGATGTGATACCTGTGATGTTCATCTCCGTTGCTAATGAAAAAGATGAGCAGCCAGGTGGCCTGAGCGATTGGCTCATCCCTTTTCCGGTTCCATCATCAGTTCATATCTCATCGTGACGATCTAGATGAGCTCAGGCTGGATAACCTAGTGTACGCAACTTGTTCGCAGGGTTTTACACTACTTAAATGAAGGAAGCCGGAAGTGCTGATGTTCCAGCATTCCATTCATCCTTTCAGTTCAATCACGGTCAAATGCCCTCGAGTACATCATCTCTTCGGACTGTGACGGAAATCTCGCCGGCAGGCATTTCGGATACAAAGGTCAGCCTAGAAAAGGTGGACACCAAGCAGAGCGAGTTTCCCGATGGCGGTACCGCGGCTTGGTGCCTAGTTATTGGGGGGTAAAGTACCATCGCTCCTCGCAGATTCCTGAGTGATCCTAATTGTGGTGATGACAGGGCCCTGATTCAGCTTTGCGGTTTTGGGTAGGCGCACTGAGTCACTTAAATGTATTGACATACTCAGATGGTACTAAAGGTACACCACTGCGTTCGGTGTTTATCAAGGTAACACTGGTCTGTTTTGGTTCTCTCCTGTATTCATCACTCCAGATTTTTATACACGGCATTATCTCAGTGACGAATTACCGTCCGCAATATCGTAAGTGTTGCCCAGTGTATGCGTGACCGTAAAGTTCAACGTTTACTTTGCAGTTGGATAGGAAGCGTAAACGCATTTCTGACAGCTTCCTTTGGTATGATCTCAGGGGCACTCTACGATCGGGGCTACTTGTACGTCCAAGCAACCTGGCGTTGTCTGATATTTAAACAAACCAAACCAACACTGATTACATCAAGCCATTATATTTTGATCGGAGGGTCATTATTCCAGTCATTTAGCCTGTTCATGCTCTCGCTTGCTCAACCAGGTCAATACTATCAGGTGAGTCACATCTTCCATCGAATGAGCTGTCTTTCAGAGTTAGAATGAATGGCAGATTTTTCTTGCCCAAGGGATTGGCCTTGGAATCGCTCAAGGGATCTTGTACGTGCCATCAATGGCTGTGGTATCTCAGTACTTCAGCAGGCGTCGTACGCTCGCTATGAGCCTTGTCGCGTCTGGATCATCTCTCGGAGGGATTATTCACCCCATCATGTTAAACAATTTGTTTAATGGTGGGATCGGATTTGCCAACGGGGTGCGGATAAGTGCTGCTTTTGTCAGCGTCTCGCTTCTCATTGCCTGTCTCCTGATGCGCACTCGGTTGGACCCCCCGAAAATTTCTACAAATTATTTGTCTGTTGGCAAGAATGTGCTCCGTGACACGCCATTTTGCATAATGTGTATTGGGTAGGTCCATCCCTGTCTCGTGGATATTTTTCACCATAATGATCATGATGAAACGATAGGTTATTTTGTGTTCAACTTGCGTTCTACTACCCGTTCTTCTACTTCCAATTGGATTCCATCCAACATGGAAACTCGGAGACATTCTCGTTCTACTCCGTAGGTCATCCGTTGTTATCAGCTCGACCACTTCAGACCCATGTCTCCATTCAGTTGGTACTCATGAGTGCAAGCGGCTTGGTAGGGCGATTAATCACCGGATTCATCGTGCCATATTTTGGCGTACCCGTTCTAATGACCATATCAACCGCTATGTGCGGCGTGCTTATCCTTGCGATGATAGGATTGAGCGGTGTCCCATCGGTCGTGGTGCTCGGAACGATATTTGGATATTTTACTGGACATTGTTGGTTGTGGTTTCTCTTGCACTTCGCACGCGTCGACTGAGCTCCGTGCTTGTATACGTGCAGATGTTGCCTTGCTGGCACCCCTCGTTTCCCTTCTTACAGACAATATCTCTGAACTAGGGTACGTAGCTCTCTCATGTCTGGGAAATTGTTCTCAAAACTTGTACATCAACGTTTGATCTAGTGCTCGCATGGGAATTGCTCTAGCTATTTTAGGCTTCGGCAGTCTCGTCAGTGCGTCCTCTACCCAGTCCTTGTTATATCATCGCTCAAGGAAACCGCTCAAAGGTGGGCCCATAGCAGGTGCACTTCTTACGTCAAAATACGAGTGGTGGCGACCTTCGCTCTTCAATGGGGTATGGTTTTTGCATTCGTCTTGGTCAGATTACTATGCTGACATCCTGAGGCAGCTCATTTGTATCACTGGTTCTGCACTACTGGTGGGGATGCAGTTCGTGTTGACACGTCGCAAATGCGCATGTGAGAAGCAGCCCGAGGGGGCTTGAACGAGATTCAGCAGGTTACCAGGTGTTGTGCGTGGGGTTTGACAGGAATGACCATATCAACCAAAAAAATGAGGTTCAACAGATGTCAGCAACGATGATATATATTGTACAAGTTTCTAGATTTGGATACCACTGAAAGGAGGTGCAACGGACGCATATTCCAGTACGATCAGGAACATCTGAGTCATCCATACATTTGGTGGTTAGATCTTTGTGTATATGATGGACTTAGTCGACGACTTGTCTCTATCAGTGGGTACGGCTAGCCCAAATGTAAAATAATCTCATAGAAAATGATTCCAGCTACCTAAACGAGCATATAATATGGCCCCAAGTATAGCAAATTCCACTTGATATCTTCATCTACATCAGTAGTTAACAAGAGTCTATTGTATACCCATGGGTCAACCTGTGACAGGTCTCATTACATGTATGGATTCTTGGATGCATAATGAAGCCTGTACCTGTGGGTATGGGTACAGGTCAGATGCTGGACGCCCATGAGTATGCCTGTGCCAATCCCTAGGTGGAGTAGGGCGATCGGATGGCTGTGCATTACCTTTTTTAGACTGTATAAGTTGAGTTTAGTAAGGCGGACCACCACCACCATCGTCCAGCCATGTCCGATGCGCCATATGTATTACACGTTTGGCCTGCGAAATGGGACTTACAGTCGCTGGATCCAGCGTGTCTTGCCTCAATCATGTATCTTCAGCTCACCATCCCAGGCAAATTCAAGGTAGCACACACTACCAATCCGGACACTTCTCCCAACGGTAAGTATGCCCACTCCAAGTTAAGTCTTTGACAGTTCTGATGTGAAAGTCTAGGCCAACTGCCCTTTTTGACTCATGGGCATGTTACTGTCTCTACGTTTCCCTCGATTGTTGCCTTCGTTGCATCCCTTGCCAAATCACATGCATCGGGAGCTGTTGACCCTGACGCGTCTCTTACAAGCCTGCAAAAGGCTCAGAGGGTTGCTCTCTTTGCACACACAGAAACTTGCATATCTGACCTTGTCGTGAGTCACTCTTTCAATATTCCATCACTCAACTGATCGAACATGTAGTCGCATATGCTCTATGGGAATCACACCAATTTCTGGGGACTGACCAACCCAGCGCTTGCAAGCGAGATGCCTATTCCTCAGAAATACTATGTGGCTCATCGCATTAGAGAGGCGTGGCGGCCCCGTTTGGAGGCTGCAGGTCTTTGGAGTTTGCCTTCCGAGGAAGAGAGCAAGGGCTTTTTTAATAAAGAAAAGAAGAAGCAAGACTACACAGTCACTTTCTCGCGTGCGTTCGAAAGGGAAAAGGTAATCTTGATGAGCCGAACCAGCTACGTGTGTCCGCTGATCATTGCCAAGGTTTTAGACAAAGCCCAAACCGCGCTTTCGGTGTATGCAGGCTACTTGCAATCAAACGAAAAACGGTTCCTTTTCACGGATAGGCTAGTTGTTTCCTTTCACTGCCATATCATCAAAAGTAACGCGTCTCTTGTAGTCCAACGAGTCTCGACGTGTATTTGGCGGCACACATTCTTCTGCTCGCAGTCCCACCGTTCCCTGATGCTGTGCTTCAGATTCAACTGACCGAACATTACCAAGAACTGATTAATCATGCGCGGCGCATACAAGCTGAAGTGGCGCGGGTGACACCTTATGAGGTCGTCACCGGGTCACCAAGCTCACTAAACCTCGTCCCCCGTCCATTTAGTGGTAATCGTGTTCAACCACAAGGTGACCCTGCGGATGTCCGACACAAAATCAGATCTTTCGCCCTTGCGGCGGTGGCATTAGCAGCGGCCGCAGTTTACATTTACGCGTATGGTGTCATTCTCGACTCTATTGAGAAACGCTCGGAGGATGGTTCTGAGGAGGACGAAGAGGAAGGCGACAGTGAAGAGGCAAACGCGAGTGGATCTGAACCTGGAGCATTTACAAGCGAAGACGAGGACTAGTTAGGCGATTTGACTTGTCGCTGGGATTCCTATCGTCCGTTATGCATATGTTAATGCCATCCTAGTGTGACATGTGTCACGCACTATGGGGCCATGATATATATGGTAGACATCGACGGTGGGGCGCATTCGTGATGACAGACGACGACCTCATCGTCGTGGACGACGTCGAGGAGCACCACGCCGGTCCCTCTTCAACTGCGAATGGCGTAAAAAATCCACCACAACCACCACTGCAACCTTCACGCACACGCCCTCTCCGTGCTGCCGCTGAACATGCGATGGCGACCACCCTCCGTTTACGGGGCTCCCCCGAATCGTCCGACCGTGCGACGCGTCCCTCCACCGGAAAACTTGGAAAATCACAGCCCAAGCTCAGGCTCAAGCTGAGCGAACGCGCAGCGGCGCAGGCCCCGGGTACATCCTTCTTGGGTACCTACGACCGCGAGCTCGATTCGGACGACGAAGATCTCACGTTCGAGGAGCAGTTCATCATTCGGATGCCCCCCGGGGAGGACTGCGAGCGGCTACGCAAGATGATTCAATCGCGAGAGATTGGAAACGACGTCTGGTTCAAGTTCAAAGGTGCGTCCCAGGGGCTCAGGGGTGGCTGCGCGTCGTCTTGGAGGCCAACGAGATGGTAGACTCGCGGCGAGGCATTTTCCATATCGGAAACTCGCTTTATGCATTCAAGTTGGTCGATCTGCCGTGCGTCATTGAATCCCAGAAAACGCTCGACAACAAGCAAGTATTCAAGGTGGCGGACATTTGTCAGGTGTGTCCTCTTTTTCTTTTTTTTTTTTCTGGCGTGCGTGCGGAACGTGATGAGAAGAGATCAACAGATGTTGGTGGTCGATAGTCGGATACAAAACGAAGAGGCTGTCACGGCGAACAGGAACGTCAGTGTGGACGAATTCATTTGGCCCCACGGCCTCACCCCGCCCTTGCATCACGTACGCAAGCGTCGATTTCGAAAACGAGTCAACAAACGGGTTCGTATGACGCGACGCCTACTCGGGTGTTTACTTCACTCATGACAACCCTACAGATGATCGAGAGTGTCGAGGAAGAGGTGGAGCGGTTACTGGCTGCGGACAGTCTCGCAACGGATGTCAAGTATGGTACGTGGATACACTGCTGCTACATTCGACTGACCGACTGTCGTGCGTTGCAGAGGTCCTTGATAATGTCAATCCAGACTTATCAGACTCGGAGTTTATAGAACGAGAAGAGCCGCTAGAAGCGCCTACACCTGGTCACCCAGGGTCAGACGCGGGCGATGTTGCTACTCCTGGACTCGACGGGGGGGACGACGATGTTGAAGGAGGAAGGGGAAGATGCCGAACCTGAGGGTGATATTGACGAAGAGCTTGCGGCAGAACTCGACCTCGCATTGGGCGACGAAGAAGGCGAAGACGAGGATGAAGATGAGGAGGATGAAGAAGACGAGGAGAGCGACGAGGACGAGGACGAGGACGACGCTCAGGGAAGGAAGCTGCTGAATGAGGAGATCAGAGACTTGGAAGCTGCTGTGGCCAAAAAGGAGCACGAAGTCGCCATCTCGGCGAACCCACTTATCAAGGTGTGTCGCTTCCACCCCGTCATCGTGTTGTAGTCACGGACGGTTTTTTTTAGAAACGCTTCGAAGATGCACTCAAGAAGCTCTCTGCTGACCTAGAGATGAAACGAGCGCAGAGAGATGAAATGAGAGAGAGGCAGCGGAGAAAGAAAGAGGGTATTGCTGTAGAGGACCCAGACACAGACGCCGAGGGCGCACATGACGAGGTAGACGCGAGGGGTAACGTTGCCCAAGGAGATGCAGAGCTATTCGGATCTGATGATCCAAATGCCATGGACATTTGCTAAGCCCATCTCTCTTAGCACTTGATTACAACCGTTTCGCGTGATGCTGCTTTGTATAACAATGATTGAGTATCTAGACGGTTGTTGGATTGAAATCGAACACCAATCCGAATCTATCTGAACAGGTAATGGGTCCTTATGATTGAGATAAACTAACGAGACCTGCCTGCATCACGAGGGGGGCATATACCATACAAACGAACGGCGCGAACCACACGCCTAATACTTGCCAGTTCCATACTGCCCGCTCAACCTCCCGTGGTAAAAGTAGCCAGCCCCATGCGAGCAACCAGTAGGCCACATAGCCCGCTATGCGGCGGGGTTGGCTGAGCCGTGTATTTAGCGTGGGGGAAGGCCGACAAGGGACATGACTGCAACTCAGCGGGACGCCAAGGGTGACAGCGAGTGTAGCAGCGAGGGAAAAGTTGAGGAGAGAGGTGATAGATATCACGGTCGATGCCAAACAAAGGTTGAAGGATTGCAGGAGCATCGAGAATGGCGCTGTATCTGGTCGGTGAGGCGGTATAAATGCGAGAATCGTAAGGGGAGCGAGGCTAAACATCAGGAGGAGCAGCCATGAAGAAACCTATAGCGGCGACCTCAGCGATGAACGGCGAAAGACAAGACAAAGAGTAAACATACGGTCTTGTACTGGAGATACCACGAAGTGCAGATCACGGCAAATGCCACAAGACCGATGACATGCGTGGCTAGAATGGCAACGATCGCAGGCAACACAGGTCGTCGTCTAGGTCGCCATGTTGGCCTGGGTGACGAAGTCGCTGTAGCGGGAGCGTTCGCGACTTTGGTATCATCTTCCTCGTGCCGCCGCGACCTGGTCTGAGGCTCTTGTACCCAGCCAGCCTCTACCCACTGCCCGAGTCCCCAAAAGATCATCGCAACTCCAACTAGCACAGCAGACGGGAGGAACTTCCCCATCTTCATGAAAGTCCCTGGTGTGGTGAGTATGTAGAAAAAGAAGGACGCATGCAAGCGTTCGAGAAGGTTGTTTGACGTGCGGAGAGTACTTTCGACGATTCTAAGAAAAAGTGAATACACGGACAGCACGATATCAGGGAAAGAACCGACCTGCCGAGAGCAAAGAACCCATGGGGACCACCGGCCGGAACTGCGTACAGAGTGATCGCGTCAATCCGGAATCTGTGTCGAGCAGTTAGATCCGATCTAACTCTTTAGCTGGGTGGCCACTCACCGGTGAAACAACCCATGCGACCCGCTTGGCTGTCCTCGCGCTTGATAACTAACATGTCTCTTTACGTTCCTTGCACGGTACTCGAGCTCTTTGATTTGTGGATTGTTTTTCAGAAATTTAGGTGCATGTGCTAGGAGACAGCTCTCTGGTGCATCGTGTTGTTCAAGATGGTTGTAGAGGACAAGAGGAACGCCTCCCGTGTAGTGAGATATGATGCGCAGGGAGTTGATCAAATCTTGGTTCGGTAATCGGCCATTGAGACCCTCTGTATGGAGAAATGGGATACAACTTGAAAAGGGAGTTTATGAGTACCAACCAAAGAATACGCCGAGATGAGAAAACGAATGGCCGCTGTAGTCAATGTTGAAGGCGTTCCAGATTACGCCAGAGGTAAGCTCGAGAAGATCAGTGTCCAGATCTACTTTTCAACCTAAGTGACATGACGACAAGGAAAGCGGGTCTAACTTTGTGGTATTGTGCCGTGGTAAGCATTTAACCAGGCGTATGTTCCGTCAAAATAATTGTCGCCTATGACGAAGATGATGTCCTTTGCCCAGAGCGAGTAGTCTGATAAGGATCAAACAACTTTTCAAAGGGTAAATGGGTTACACATACTTTTCAAGAAACGGGCAAGGGTTATGACCGTTGCGATGCCCCGCAGATTATATGTTTCTTCACCCACCTCGCTGAGCCACGATGCACTGACGACAATAGCTTCAGAACCTGAAGCTCGGGGTGAGTTCAGGATGGCGTAAGCGTTGGTGCCAGAGACATTCTGTTGACCATGCATGCACAAGAATAATCAAAATTGATAGATAGATACGCACGCCAGAGGAGGTCATGAAAGTGTACTTTTGGGTGGTTGAAGGGAGGCCAAACTTCGCGAATTCGTCACGGATGAAGCTTGCCCTTCTACTCGATGTCAACAAACCATGGTGGCTGACTAGTCGGACAGGTGATCTCACTTTTCACTCGTGGCATTTCTATCACGGAGGTCTTCTAGATGGCGAAGATACGAATCTGCCTGATGCACCTCTTGCCAGTTCCAGTTTGTATTGACCTGCATTTGGGCTGAGAATGATGTTGATATTGGTTCACTCTGAAAGGACATGCCTGAGCCGGTTGCAGTGCATTTTCGTCGATGTATACTCCCTGTGAAAGGGGCAAGACTGGGATGACGGCCAGCCATAGATAGCCTACTGCGAGTAAGAGGGTCCTAAAGCACTGGTTAGCTCTGTGAGAGTAGCGTCACGACGGGGACGAACGTGATGTTTGGCAGATGGGTGTAAATGAAAGCAGCAGCGTCTCTGCGTCTTTGTAGACGAAGTACGACGGGCGGGTTCTGACCACGTCTGAATAGTCTGTCCATGACGCGTGACGGTCCTTGGTTGAGTTCGGCAGTCGGATTTCGGGTATGTATTATTATTGGTCAGGCTCCCCACTTGAAGACTCGCTCCAATTTCTTCTTTCATTCTTTCTTCCACCACCTTATCCTCCACACACTCGCCCCAGCGCGCTCCCATGCCCGCAAAGCGTAAGCGCAGACCTTCTCCCCCTCCAAAGGGCCTCGCGGCTGGCGAAAAGCTCAAACGCGCCAAGCTCGTCGCTAGCACTTCCTCCACTTGGGGCTGGGTCGATGCAGAGGTTTCGGATGCATCCCAGATTACTCTTGAGCACCGTCTTATGACGTGTGGTCTGTCCAAACGCAACAGGAACCCCTTTTGCGGCAACAGACGCGCTCCAAAGTCCGCGATGACTCCACCTGTACCTACTGACCATCCCCAGACGACAGTTGTCAGCGGCGAGCTCGAGAACGACGTGATCGTTATCTCTGATGATGAACCGACACCTTGTAGCAAGAAAGAGTGCAAGAACAATCCCAATTGCCTGAATTACCTTGGTCAACATCAATGGGAGGATGAAGGTCAGCTGTCGTCCAGTGGACGCGTCCGCAGTACTCCTCTTAATCCCTGACGCGTGTTTTATCTAGAAACAGCCAGGCAGCTGTTTATCAAGGCCTCGGACCTAGGTCCGAATCCGATCCTCAGCTCTCGTGACCCAGAATTGCCTGTTGGCTTAAAGGTAGCTTTTCGATTCTTCACATTATATCTCTTGCAAACTACATAGGATGTGCTGCGTAGAACCTTGGAGCAACTTGCTATGCCAACGCCTTCCTCCAGGTATGTATCTCCCACCTTATTCAAGGCTTAATGCTGATGGGGACCTGGAGGTATGGTTCCGGGATCTGGCGTTTCGACGGGGAGTATACCAATGTCAACTGTCCAACGATACTGAGAATGCCTTTGAAGTGTGTCACGTTCCATGCAACCCCACATCAGAACCTCACTGACTGAAATTTCAGGACTCACCGGTATCCCAGCTTCAGGTGACATTTGCTGCCCTTCAGGAAAGCACACAAAATGTGTACAATCCAGCGAAATTTGCCGAGAGCCTCAAACTGTCCACGTCTGAGCAGCAGGATGCACAAGAGTCAGTTCTTCTCGAGGACTATTTCTCGTCTCTCAATTCCTTTCGGAGTCAGGTTTTCGAAACTCTTTATGTCACATCTCGACAGTGAATTCCAAAAGCAGCTCACGCCATCCCTTCGGACGCTCGTGTCTGATCAGGCGGGTCTTATTACTTCTCTCATCGTATTCCCACTCATGTCCACTGCAGTTTCAAGGGCAGCTGGTGTATGGCACTCTTTGTCACAATTGCCGGTTCAAATCTGAACATAGTTCCGACTTTCTTGAGTTGGAGATCAACATAGAGGTGCGGGTACATCTCTTTGCCACGTAATCTTGCAACTTGACATTCGATCAGAACAATACAAGGCTTGAGGATCGCATAGCTGCTCTCTTGCAGAACGAGAAGCTCACAGGAGAGAACAAGTGCGACTCATTTTGATTACATGACACACCTATTCAGACCAACCATTATTAGATATTCTTGCCCTAATTGTGCAAGGCTTCAGGATGCGACCAGATATACAGAACTTCGGTGTCTCCCTCCTGTCCTTCATTTTTCTCTCCTTCGTTTCGTCTACGACTTCGATTCGATGGAAAGAAAGAAATCCAAGCATAATTTATTGTTTCCTACGGTGCTCGACATGTCCAGATATGTCGCGGCTAGCAAGAACGCAAGTGGTGTCGAAGGCACGGAAGGCCCAACGAATGTCTATGAATTAAAGGGCGTGCTGTTGCATAAGGGTCCGAGTGCTTACCATGGACATTATGAGGCCCAGGTTCTGGATACTGCGTGAGTTTAACGACAACCCCATGAATCCACTGACACCTGTGGTATGCAGCTCGAACACGTGGTTCCAGTTTGATGACGAAGTCGTGACAAAGATTGATTTCCTCGGCGAGAAACGCTATACCGGAAGGGATATAGTCGATGTTCTGCACGATGGCGGGACTAAGAAGTGCGTATCATGGTATCCTTTGCTGTGAATTGGAATTTCCTTACCTTTTTACTCTCGTGTTAGGAATGTAGGCCAATCCCGCGCTCGTTCCGCGAAGAAGCGCAGGATCGACGATAGCGACGATGAGGTTGTCGAGTACGTGATATGCTCCCCATCATCAAAAGTTTACCTTCCATTTCATCATGGTTGTGTCCCACATCTTTCAGATTGCCGCCCCCCGTGGAAGCCAAACTTTCCTTGCCTGGCCAAGCCCCAGAAAGGTGGGTAGTGCGCGAAAGTCGGCGGTACCGCGTGCGCTCATCTTTTTGATTTTGTCAATCTAGCGACGTGTTCTCGTCGAGAGACGCTTATATGCTTATCTACGCTCGGAAGAAAGAAGAGCAGTCTGTCGACCATGCGCTTACCCCAAATCTCACCGGGGGCACCCTTAATTCCGATCCTTCCCACTTCATTAATGGTGCATCTAGGCCCTGCATTGGGCCCCCAAATGCGTCGGACCCGACTGACCTCGTTCCTCCTCAACGTGCACGAGACGTGGTCAAGGCTCTCAATGCAAGGCACGACGAAGCCTGTGAACTATACTCCCGAAGGTTAGTACCCCAAATTTTAAATTGCCACACAAGTATGGAGATGACATGATCACGAACCAGGGAAAAGGAAGTCAAGGGACACTTCGCGGAACTAAGAGAATGGATGCGGAGTGTATATATGCACTGGCATGTTGCATCTGTCGAAGAGGTGTGCAGATCGTCATATGGAACATGTCACGTCATTTGAGAATTTCCTGATCTGTCTTCCATAGAATGCCGTGGTGGTCAGTAAACTGGCACTCGAGAATTGGTTGGCAAAGTCATTCCTCAAGCCCGAGGAGCAAAAATCACGTTCCCAATCCATTTCAGGGGATGCCGAGGTTGAAATACAGCCTGCATCCGACATTCTATGCAGTCACGGAGGGCTGCATCCGAACAAGGCCACTAACATGAAGCGCATGTCGAGAGTAAGTTCTTACCACTTGTTCTTGATTTCTCAGAGTCACCTCCCTCCAGAAAGCATACGAAAAGCTCAGTACTCGTCAGGACATCGGTCCTGTGCGTAGTCCACATGACGTCTGTGAGATCTGTGTCAAAGAGTCCTTCACAGGTAAGTTGCACAACCATATTGCTAATTTTGCCAACTCGTCCTTATTTGTGCAGAGAGACTTTACCAGATCGAGCATCCCCGTTTAGTTTCTCAAATTGATGATATATGTGATGTGCAACAAGGGGAGGTGGGATTTTGGATTTCCAAAGCCTGGCTCAAAGGTATTTCCATCCGTCTTGTCATCCTCGTTTGTGTCATTTACAGTGACATTTACCTCCGCGTGTGGCACGCGCAGCCTGGAGAGTTCAGAAGCCGAGGATGCATGTTCCACTGCATGGTGACCCCTCGCCTGCTTCTGCGGAGTTTCGTGGACACGTGCGCTGTGAACATGATAACCTATCACTCGTGTCGACTGCTCGACGAAGTATATCCTCTCAGGTGAGTAGCGGAGTATGACTATTTACTGTGGGGCGTGGTGATTGACGAGTACTTATGGTCAGGCATGCGATATCCTTAAGAAGCTGTTCCCTGATTGGGTGCCACTGTCCACCAACGAAGAGCCTTGCGCAACTTGCGAGGCATGCATCCATAGCTCCAAAGAGGATAAGCGCGAGTTGCGAAAAAAGGCAGAAGACGAAAAGGTGAGCATAATGCGGCGTATCTGTTCGACATACCTCGACATCTTCCTCCATTTTATGAGCTCATTGTTGACGCTTTGACAGGCACGATTACGACACATGCACGATAACGCGTTAATAGGCAATACCCTTTTGCTCGAGAACGTCCCATGTGCTGTTCTTCCAGCTGGGTTTGTCCGAATATGGCGAAAGTGGCTGAGCCGACCAGCCGAAATCCCTCGCCCAGATGGTGTCGATACGTCGCCACTCTTTTGCCACCACGACCAGCTGGTGTTCGACCCTAATGCGCCGAACGACTGGGACAGTGATGTTGCACTCATCCAAATGAGTGAATGGCTTATCTTGCAAGAGTTGTAGGTGTCGCTCTATCACCCACGACTTCTCCGGTCTTTCTCCCACATGTGACTGCCGAGACATATGAATGCTGACTCATGGCAATAGATACAATTGCGGACCCGCGGCGGCCGTTGAGAAGAGACTGGTCGAAAATGCGGAGGGCATATTGGATACGAAATTCGTGCACGACACACCAGTCTGCCACGATTGCCGGTTGAAACGGTAAGTCGGCGCACTCGAGTTCCATATCAGTCAGGGCTTAATGTCTTGTCCCTTCCGCCTGCTATATACATCCTGTATCGTTTGTTTTCTGACAACATGTTCCATTCTATTGACCAGGCGCCGCGATTACCACCTTACCGACATCACCGTGCGATTCTTGAGTTCGAAACCTGTTGGCGGCAGTGGTGACCACGAGGAGGGACCACAACGCGGCAGCCAACACGCGTCCAAGCAAGAGTCTGGACTCCGCACGACGGGAGGAACGAGGCAGTCTAAACGTATTCGTCAAGGCAGAGACAGGCGCGAAAACACGCGGTTGAGCATATCCAAGTCGACCACCGTCAAGGACATCAAAATGCAGGTCTGTCCGCTTTTTTTTCTTTCCTCTCCGTGGACGCGTTGACGACGAACTGCCCTCACATGGATCGATCATGTTTCGTCTTGTGCGGTCGCAATTTTTTCTTTCTCGGGTAGCTCCACGAATCGCACAAGATTCCGACGATTTGTCAGAGGCTGTTTTACAAAGGTGAAGAGCTCCTGGACAATTCGGTCACGGTCGACTCTTTGGGTATCCTGATGAATGATACCCTCGACCTCAAAGAGGAAGCCGAGAACGAGGACAATCTATCCAACAGTCCGGACGGCCGGGCGAGTAAGCGACGGAAGGAGGAGAAAGGTTTTGGCGGAACCTTGTTGGCCGCGTCCGCGTCTTACGCAAGCCTCTCTGCCGACACGGGTACAAGCTCCGAAGGCGAAGGGCATGAACCGACGACAGCCAAGCCTTGTCCGGCTTGCACGTATCTAAATCCACCGGACAAGCTCACTTGCGGCATGTGCAAGCAAAAGGTGGCAACGGAGGGTGTTTGAGAGGGCATAGTTTCCTTTGTCCTTGGTATCTACTATGTATACATGATTGATGCTTTAATTTTTTCTTTTTTCTTACACGAGTGAGAAGAAAAGTGCGGCAACTCTATAGGTTGATGTGACAAACCACCAAAAAGAGAAAAAAAAGAAACCCAAGCAGCAAACAAATACAACAAAAGACCAATGACACCGTGTGATGCGAATGATTTTCAGTGCGCCCGGAAATCAATTGTAGTCCGGTAAAGGAACGTCTGTAAAAGGAACGATGGACAGCGTCGAGCTGGTCAGGCTTGAACTAGGGAAAGATGCTGCGGAGGCGATACTCGTTGAGCGGGGCCGTACAACGTCCATGGGCATAATGTGTTGCATGGGATCAAGCACGGATACGGGTGGACTTACTGGGACGCGGATTTGCTGCTGAAGAAGCGAGCTGGCCGTTATCAATACATCGACTTCGCTCGATAATGGCCCAATGATCTCCACTGCCTGAGCAACGGCGGACTGCGTTGCTACCGAAACTTCATTCACAGTCACTTGGGTCGCCGCGGGCGGTGGCGGCGGTAACCCGGCAGAAATCTGGCTTGCCACTGCGGCGGATCGATCAGCAGCCACTTGTCGAGCCGCTTGTAACACGACTTGCTGAGCAGCCACCGCCAAGACGTTTGTTTGTTGTAATGTATCAGACCGCTGCCCTGACACTTCTTGATCGAATGCTTGTGCTGTGACTGTGAGCACGTGTTGTTGCTTTGCAAGCGCTTGCAGCTCCGGGGCGTGTTCATTGGTTGCCGTTGACGCGATGACCTGAGATTGTGCTTCTTGCGCAACCCGTTGAGCGGCCGTCGTCAGCACCTGAATGACTTGCGCATCATGGCTCGCAACCGGAGGCGCTATAGACGACGTCGTCGCGGATCTCAACCTATATGCGCTGTAAGCGTGATTCTAAATGTCACCCTATGAACGGACCTAGGTGGCGTTAATTGTGGAACACTCATATCGCCAGATATCCGCCTAGCCTTGTGAACGTCACCACTGATGGAACCTCGCCTAGGGGTAGTCATAGAACCATCCAGTGTAGAGACGGGGGCAATAGTAAGGTGAAAGGTCTGCGAGAGCTGCTCCTCGATGCCGTCTTGCAGGTACTAGGCTCCAATTGTCAATTAATGACACCCTTTTTAGGCGACGGAGACCTACTCTGGCCACCACCGTGATGTCGCAATTTTCTGCGTCGAGTGGTGGTGTGCCTTGCAAAACGTCATCTTCCCATGACAGCCAAGATGGAAGGGACGGGGAACTATAAGTGACCTGCAGGTTCGTCCGTGACGCTTGCGGATCCCAAATGCGCGGCGCCCAACTCCATCGTAATCCTACATACGCGACGCTTGGAGGCGAGCCGGCAACACGACGGTGGAAGGGGCGGAACGCCCAATTACCGTCTAGAAGCTTCTTTGCGTCAATATTCCATATGTGGTTGCCTTTTGACTTCGTTTTTTTCCCTTCCTCGTTGAAGCGCGAGATGTATGGCTGATTCCAAAGATAGGTGCGAATCTGATGATCTCAGGGTGAGCTCTAGCTATGGCAGTATCAGGGGTAGGCTAACCTTCTTCATGGGAATTTTATCCTCGGGATAGCCTTGCCGAGCAAGCTATAGTATGCATTAGCGAGGGACCAAATTGTGCAGATGGCTGAGAAGCCTTGCCTCTTCCAAAAATGCATTAGTGAACGCCTGTATCCGAAATTTGAATGGGCGGAAATCAGGAGACTCGTCTAAGCGTTGCATCTTTTTGGCCATCAAAGTTTGGTGAATCAGCTCCCCTTTAGCGTCTGTCGCTTCCACTGCAAGTGCGATGAGTCAGGGTGGACGATCGCTGTGCCTGTCGGGGCTTACGATTGGAGCAAACGTTATTCAAAAATTCGAAAAAGATACGATCCACTTCCGCACGGTATTCTTGTGGTACCTCGTTTGCGTGGTTCGAAGAGGACAAGTTCTCCGCAGACTTTCGCGTGAGTAACGGATTCGGACGGGTACTGTGGATGCCGGCGGGTCGGGTTTGAGTGGACAATCTCGGGTTGTTTCCAGATGATGACTCAGGGCTTTGTGATAGCGAGCAATCCCCGCCATCTGAATCAGCATCGATCTCACCCTCCTGAGAGGAGGTCGGGCTGTAGGAGGCTACTTTTGCAGCATTGGGTGTAGATATGGGTGCCTGGAGGAAATCGAGTGCTCCGGTGACAGGGGGAACCTCGGGAAGGCCAAATGCAAAAGAATTGTTGTTGGTGAACGAACCTGATCGTGAAACTCGGCCGATTGGCGGGCTAATGCCTGCTCCTACTGCGACTGGGCGTGTGAGAGAGGATGTGGTAGCAAACGTCCCAGGTGACGAAAAAGGCAAAGGGGATAAACCTGTGCTTGTGCTGGGTATGGACTGAAAACCAAGGCTGGCCGTAAGTGGATTTGAAGAAAGAGAATGGTTCCTTGGTGGCGGTATCGTTGCAGTTGCGTCTGACCACGTGCTTCGGACTGAATGGGGGAAGTGGGTTGGGTGAACGACGGCTGTCGATAGGGGAGAAGAGGAAACAAAGTCTGGGACTGTCGGAGGAGTTGATGTAGCGGGAGTTGAAAAAGCGATTCCTAGTACGGAGGGTGTATTTGGTTGGTTGACAAGGACGTTGAACGCGGTTTGGGTTAAACCAGCAGAACTTGCGGGACGTGACGCGGGCTCTGTGGTGGGCGTGGCAAACGGGACGATGGCGGATACGTTCGGTGGGGGGAATGCAGCTGGTGGGGTGGCTACGGGCTGGGAGACGAGTAGGGGGTCGTCTTGTGGCTCCATTTTGGGCGCTTTGATGACGCGGTCGCCGGCCATAGAGGAAGCACAACGTTTGCGAGAGAGATCGGATGTATCTGGGATGAGTTGTGCGTCGAGAACGGTCGCGTCAACGAGTCCAGGGGAGAAGTGCGAGACAGTCGGCGGGGTCTCCGGTACTGCGGTGACCGGGGTGGGACGAGTAAGGGGACCGGTCGAGAGGGGTATCGAGAGACCGGATATGGCGGAAAAACGGCGGGGAGAAGATCTGCGTGAGCCGGGAGACGGGTCTGTTATCTGTGTGGCGGCAACGAGTTCAGAGACGAGAGCGATGGTCTTTTTGAGCTCGTCGATCCTGGCATTCGCCTCGAAACCCTGGCCCATAGAGCAGGCGGCGCTGGCAGACTGGGCAGTTTGGGCAATGCTGGGTGGGGGGGTGAGCGGAGGGGGAGAAGGGGGAGGGACGGGACGTACTTCTTGAGCATGTCACCGACGACCATGAGATGGGGGTCGTTCTGGGGGTCGGGTGAGCTGTCTCTCCTCTTTACAGCGTCAGCGAGGTCCGGGGGGGGAAATACGAAGTTGGGGTTGTCCTGCGGGGGAGAGAGCGGGGAGAAGGGGAGATCGGAGGCGGAGCTGACGAGGGTGGAGGCGGAGGAGTCGGGGGACATGATGAGATGGGGAAAGTCAGCGATGAAGGAGGGCCTCGCAGCCATAACCAGAGAGCAAGGACGACTCGCATTCAACGAGAGCAGACTCAGTTTTATTCTGTCACAGGCACAACGGATCCATCAATCGCACATTTAAATTCAAAATTATTCACCTTTTCAGGTCATTTCATATATATTATGTAATCAGTCCTTTCAAAGTGTGCGCTACATACTACCACCTCGCCTCCTCTGCGTGGCCCGCATGCCTCTTAATACCGCCTACCACGTCCAGGAGATCGAGACCGATCCCGATCCCTTCGTCGATCACTGCACACAACACTTTCAGCACACTTCCCTTCACAGCACAGCAGTACCACTCACTCGTATCGCGACGACCCGTGTCGTTCGTAGCCACGCTCCCGTTCCCGCTCTCGCTCCTCTCGCGCAGGACGGTGCTCACCCCCACGCTCACCCCCAGCTCGTGGCGCACCTCCGCCCCCTCCGCCAGACGTCCCCCCCAACGACGGAGGCGCCATCTTGCGCTTCTCCCGATCCTCTCTGAATTTCGACAGCATGTTGCGCAGCTCGTGGTAGCCCAGATGCATCTATCAACACGTGACATCACTTTCATTTCACCCCCTTCGTTCATTCCGCTTACCTTGCCCCCAAAGTGGTCGGCCAGCCGCCGATCCGAATCCAGCACAGACAGATACGCACCACAGACATCACACACACGAAGCTTTTGATGCCCAGATGCCCCAGACGTGTCCGTCAGTTGCTGCAGTTCTCGCTAAAATAATCACGTCAGTTCCCATCACCACATGCCCGTCCTCGCATCGCACCTCTTTTTCGCCCTTTTCACTCTTGAGCGCCTCAATCGCTGCCATCTCCCGCATCGATTCCTCCACCTTGCCTTGTTCGCCTGTGTTTGAAATACCATCTCGTCAGCGTCTGCTTTCATCCCTTCATCATCAGTGTGACATACCAAGGGTCTCGATCTTGTCCGTCCCACCCTGAATTGCCAACTCGATTTCTGCAATCTCTCGCATCAAGTTCGTCGTCTTCGCATTCTCTTCAGGCGTCTTTTCAAGTCTCCGGTGTGCAGCTCTGATTCGCCTGTCACATTCGTCCACAAACGCAAAGATGTTGGACTCGTATTCCATTTGAAATCGTGCGAAAATAGGGTCGCTCGGATTCGCCTCCCGTGCTTGCAGAAATTCGGTCTTGAGCCGTTCCGTGTGCGACTTGGGACATGCCCCCAAGTCCATTTTCTATGTCCACGTCACCTGAGCGTTTTCGCCAGTATAGAATCGAGTGACGCACCGTGTTCGTGAACAGCGCATGGGGACATGTCCCACATAAAAAGTTCCGGCACACTTTTTCGTCGGACCATACCAAGTTCGCATTGGCGACCCCCATCGCTTCTGGGCCCATCATTTGCTGTGTGAAAGGGTTATATATGTGCATATATAGTGAAAAAGAAGGGCGTACCTCCAAGAGCTTTCGCTGCATCTCAGCGAGTCGTCCCATGTTGACGAAATGAACGGTGTTTTGGTAAACGGTCAAGTGGCTCGACTTGGGTTGACTGTTGCTTATTTGTCAATGTGTGGCAACACCTTCTGAATTAAACACGAGTAAATAATGCACGTGCCCTTGCACATCCACTTCAGCTCCTTCCTCAGGCCCCGCTTAGCCAGACGGTGACAGAGTCAGCCGATAAGCCTTCGACATTGCAACATCGATCATCAATTGCATACGTAGAGTAGCAAGATTGTGACAAATTATAAGTGAGAGTACTGACACAGATCCCATGATGTGCTGTATTAGGTAGGTATGCATGTGCAAAACGTGATGGAGAAAAAAGTTGTGGCATGGTGACATGAATGATGTGGTAACGAGAATGATCGAAAAACGAAAAAAAAGAAGAAAAACTATGCAACGTGGGGAGGATCACTGTTGCGGGCCTGGCTGGCTGGACCGCGGCCGCGGGCCCGACCGTGACCTCGACCCCGTCCACGTCCATGCCCTCGAGCCTTGGCACGCTCGCCACGCTCAGGCAGTCGCCAAGTTGGATCAGTGGTACCGTGCTGTGTTGGAAGCGGCGTCTCGTTCAACGGATGTCGTGCCTGGGCAGCATGATATGTGGATCGATGCGTGCCCCGTCCTTTTGGACGGAAGTCATGCCGAGCACCCGAAGATCCACTCAAGGGCTGGGCTTCATGAGTCAAAGGACTGCTCTCTTGGGCAGGAACTTTCGGCGTGGGTGGCGGTGTGAAGCCACCGTAACTCATCAAGAGGTTCCGGATCTCCGTGTACTTGTCGTTGTGACCTAGCTTTTGTAGTAACCTTCTCTCACCCTCGAGGGATGTCAACTCTGTCCAGGCATTACCAATGTCCTGGGTCGTCGCAAGGCCCCTATCGAGAATCATCCACACGACCTCAGGTTCGGCGGAGTCCAATGCAATGGAAAGAAGCGACCCAGGAGGCGAAAGCCCATAGATAGCATTATGATCCTCCTGCTTCGGGTCATATGACTCGAAAAAATATCTGAGGATCTGGACATGACCATGCTGTAGAGCGACGTGAAACGCTGAAAGTCCACAAGAATTACGTTCTTCAGGATCAGCACCTATGGGGAAAGAAGCACGATTGGCTGTTATTCAACGCGGTCATTAAAACTGCATGGACTCACTGTGTGCATCTAGCCATTCGACCAAGCTGGCATCACCATTACGCGCAGCAATATGCGAGAGCGTCTCCAGCGGATCTTCCGGCTGGACTACAACGTAACTCTCGCCGCCTGTCTTGATTTCCCCGCCGGCAACATCGACTGAGTCTTCCCAGACACCTTTCTTGACTTTGGCGCCATCCCCAGCACGCGCAGCAGCAAAGGTAGCTGACCGCAAGGATTGAACACGTTGCTTTTGAAGCTGTGCCGCCTCGGCAGCCTTTTTACGCTGATTTTCGGCTTCTGCTTTCCTGGAAGCCACTTTTGCTCTCTGCCGCTCCCCAGCTTCTTTACGTTCTGAATTGCACGACTAGAGCCTCGTGTCACACTGAAAAACACTAGCCGACGCACCTTGTTCACGCGTGCGAGCTTCGAACGCCTTGCGGTCTGCTGTTAGTTTGGCTCTGCGAGTTTCTGCTTGCTCCCTCTCCTCTCTTGTACGTTTAAGACGAGCGTCGTATTCCTCCTGAGTCTCAGGGGCTCCCCGAGGCTGACGACAATAGGGATCTTCTACGGACGGCAGTGCACGTGAAACGTTAGTCAAGATAAACGCAACGAGGCGCGGCGGGCATACGGTTACGAGCGAAAGCACGCCCAGCGCGACCCCGGAATATCTGTTCATAAAGACGTCTGATAAAATAGGTTATATATTGAATCCGACCAGATGATCAAGCATACACCTACTTGAAGAACCTTAGACGATCCTCCTCCGACTCGTAGTCTGGGTCAAAAAAGTAATAGCACCCATCCTCCTCGTCGACATCGATATCGAAACAGTCGTCGTCGTCGTCGTCGTCGTCGTGTATGCGACCACATGCACAATAGGAGAGTGGCTCAGCATGATGTTTCTCGAGCACGGTGTATGCCTCGCTGATCTCTTGGAATTTCGCGGTAGCCTCCGCGTTACCTTGATTTTTGTCCGGGTGTGTGCGCAGAGCAAGCTGTGTGATGTACTGGGTACAAAAGTTGGAGAGGATGCGAGACACCCACCTGTTTGTACGCCGATCGAACCTGGTCCATCGACGCCCCCTATGAAAGAGCCATCATGAGCGCATTAGGCTCAACCCCGACGATAATCCCTGGATTTTATTTCGTACCTGCTCGAGCCCGAGACGAAGATAAGCATCGCCGACGGGCCGCTGCGCCATGGTTAGCGATGGTGGAAGAGAGGACGAGAGAAAGAGAAAAAGAGGGGGCGACGCGATGATAGCGACGCGGCTGCACGCAATTAGTCACACCTCCCCGCCACAAACTAGCTTGACTCCCGACCACCACCATGTCCACGCAGCATCCCATCACACCGTTCCCGACGCAGGATGCTACTCTCATCACTAGTCTGTTTGGTGACAAGTGGGTTTTTTTCCTTCTTCTGCGCGAGGAACGCGCTTGATACTCGCACAACGCTGAACAAAAAAAGTACAGCCCTTATTTCCAAGCCGGCTTCGGGCTCATGGTAATACTTCCCCGTTCCCACCCTCTCGTACCATTTCACATGGAACTTCGTTTCATAGGGCGTGGGTGTGGGGCTCACCGTGCTTCGTCAGGGTCTCGTCCTGGGGTCGACTGCACTCCGCCGACGCATGCTCGTATCCCTCGAGATGCACAATAAAGACCACGCATACGAATGGTTCCTTACATGGATGGCCCACGATGCTGGCTCATCGTCACAGAAGCGCGCTGCGCATGCATGGCTGCGAAGTCACCAACTGAGTGTGGAGACGGCGTTTGAGCAACGGAGCAACGGAAGTTCCTCGGCTCTGTTCAGGCTCGTGGCGGGCCCCGGTATGCATTGGTTCAAGTACCGTGGTGCATGGATACAGGTCGGTTATTACCATTTTTTCTTAGAGAGTCGACCGGCTGGATCATACCTTTGAAGATGAAGCGTGAACGTGAAACGCGCTCCATGCAACTCATGTCTGGTACACCATGGGAGACGGTGACACTGACGACGCTATCCCGGGATAGACAACTCTTTCCACAACTCCTAGCAGAGGCTCGGGATCTTGCGCTGAAAGGCCAAGAGGGTAAGCTGGTTATTCGTACCGCTTGGGGCATTGAGTGGAAGCAGTTTGGCCAACCACGGAGGAAACGTCCTCTGCACAGCGTTGTCTTAGACACGGGTGTGAGCGAGGAAATTGAACGTGACGTTCGGGCCTTCTTGAGTCGACGACAGTGGTACGCTGATCGAGGTAAGCACACGCTCTCTTCACCTCGCTGATATTAAAGCCCGGTATCTAGGTATACCATACCGGCGTGGATACCTCCTTCACGGGCCTCCAGGGTCGGGGAAGACATCGTTCATTCAGGCCCTGGCTGGCTTACTATCCTATGACATTTGCATTTTGAATCTCTCTGAACGTGGTCTCGCCGATGACAAGCTAATCCACCTGCTGTCTAACGCACCTGAACGTAGTTTCATCCTTATTGAGGACGTGGACGCTGCTTTTAATAAACGGGTACAAACGAGCGGCGACGGGTAGGCCTTTTTCGATTTCGCGGGTGGCACATCTCAACCTCTCGATAGTTATCAGTCCTCGGTCACATTCTCTGGATTTTTGAATGCATTAGATGGGGTTGCCTCCGGAGAGGAGCGAATCATATTTATGACCACGAATCACTTGGAGAAATTGGACCCAGCACTCATCCGACCTGGTCGCGTCGACTTCAGTGTGCTGGTTGATGACGCTTCGCCAAGTCAGGCCAGGACGCTATTTACTCATTTCTACGGCGGATGCCAAGAGGAATCCAAGGAAGATATTGATCGTATGGGACACCAGCTAGAAAAACTCACTGCAACAGAGATGTGCCACGGTCGCCGGATAAGCATGGCTGCTCTCCAGGGACTATTCATCCGCAGCAGTAGCAAGGAGGCTATGGAAGGGTGTCACGAACTCTTTGTCGACAGACGGACATGAGCAGCAACTGGTGTATATAGTTGTCTACATGTCTACATGTACTCCCGATCTGGAGAAGAATTAGAATATAGGCTTGCGCCTCCGTCCAGTATATTTTGAGTCTCGGGGAACTCCCTCCTTCCCTCTCTGACGATATAACTGCGAAACGAGATGGTTTCGATACAGCGCAACGACAAGAACAGAAGGACCCACTTCTTTCTTTTTCAATATCCAATCCCTGTCCTTCAGATGTTTCCGCTTTCCGCTGCGATCGCGGTGCCTCTCTTTCTCCCTTCTCCTCTCAAATGGTACCTGATCGTTGTCTGTCTCCAGACCTTTTGGCAGCTGTTGTTGCTGTCCACCTCCACTTCCAACGAACAAGCACAGAAATACCTTTTTCGCCTTTTTTGAATTTGGGTAATCGACGACGACACCACCGCCAAAGCCAGCCTTTTGTGCTATCGACGTGATGAGCTGAATCTGATCGTCCGATGACGGGTAAAACTGAAGCACCGCCCGCGAGGGGTTCCGAAGTGCCGAGTAGAGCGTCGTGAAGAAGCGATGGAGGCGATGGGGAGGAGACGACGTCGGATGGGATGTTTCGGCATTCAATAGCCATTGGAGGACGGAGATGCTGCGAGGAAAGGTGGGGGGTCACCACGGGGGGTTATGTACGGTAATAGGAAGAGGGATGCTACCTGATCGCACCGTCAAAGCTCCCCGCGCGGAACCCAAGCCCCTGACCAATGTCTTGCAGAAAGAGATCGCCGTCGACTTGTCGTTCAAGAGCTACCTCTGTAAATGCCCCGATGTCGCGTGAGATGGGTGGGGTGGTACGTCAAGCAAATGAGTAATATACTCACCGAGCATACTCGGGGCAATGTCTACGCCAGCCCAGAGGTAGCCCTGCTCGTCGAGGATCTCCCCCGAGAGTCCGGACCCACACCCGATGTCGAGCAGGAACGCGGGCTGATCGGGTGGGAAGTTGAGTAACTCGAGTGCGCGGTAGGTCATTTCTGCTTGGATCTGCTGATTTCGGGTGCTATTGGGTGTGTCCCCCATCATCGGAGGGGGTGTTTGGTATGAAAACCGCACGACTTACTTGGTAGTGTATTTTTTGGCTTCGGCATCGCCATAGTACTGGCGGTGGACAAGGTCAAGGAGGTAGAGGGATGCGTGAAGAAGCAACGTACGATTTCTGGCGGTGCTTGGAGTTCTGGTCTCGACATGGATGAGACGGTCAAGACTTGAGAGCTGCCGTCACGCATACACATTGCCAGTCAGCACGTGATCGATATCACCAGCAAAGAGACGACATCGCCGACGATGGCGACGACGAGTAAACAGTACAAAGCCATCGGTGAAGACATTTGGAAGGGCCGTACAGAGAAAACCGTAGGTCATGGCCACTCGATCTGCCGATATCCTTGACTGAACCCACCGGACAGAACGCTGAACTGTTCGCACTAACCTATGGCAGCCTCGTCGTACAACTGATTCAAGACTACGAAGACTATGCCGAGGTCAACAAGCAACTCGAGAAAATGGGGTACAACATTGGGATACGGTTGATAGAAGACTTTTTGGCAAGGAGCGCCCTCGGACGGTGTGCTGATTTCAGGGAGGTTGGCGAAGTCGTCGCCAAAGTGCGTCTTGCTCGTAACTATGTCTGCATGACCCCCGATTCACGCTCAAACCAGGTTGGATTCAAGTCGTTTCTGAATATCACGCCCACAGTCACGCATGCTGCGCCGCCGTCAAGACCGAGCGGTACCCAGCAACAGGGCACAGTCGCTGGTTCATCGTTCCTCCTCACTCTGGACGAGAACCCCTTGGCCGAGTTTGTCGAGCTGCCAGAAGAGGCCCTTGAGGGTGGTCTCTGGTTCAGCAACGTGTTATGCGGTGTAATCAGAGGCGCTCTCGAGATGGTGCGTAGCGATGATCGTTCCTCACTGGCGCGTCGTGCATTTTACCCTCCCCTAGGTACAAATGCAGGTGCAAGCAGAATTTATGTCGGATGTACTGCGAGGAGATGAAAGCACAGAAATACGAGTGACCTTGTTGAAATACCTTGAGGAGGAAGTGCCCGTAGGTGACGATTAATAGACTCACATGTATTTCTAGAACCAGACGGACTGCATACTACACAGCGTCCTAATCCAAGCAACGCGTCCGTTATTCTATGCGTGTCGGATCGCCCGAAACAACCTCAATGACGTGGATATACTATATTGTAAGAGCGCGGGCTACAAAAAAGATCCATTCAGCCAAACCGGTTGACCCTGTTGAGCTTCCTCGCCGTTTTGGCGTTCGATTGGGTGTTTTGTCCCCGGACGGGCAGACCCATTGCGTGCCTCTTCCCCACATAACTTCCGATCATCCTCAGATGCGCAATGTTATCCTTCACGACGCGCCTTGCTTCTGACTCGATCTTCAAACTCTTGAGCGGATCTGGAGGACCAGGTAGCGAGTCTGCGAGTGCTTTTCGCCGAAGCTCTTCAATGGGTGTAGAGACAAGAGGTGGTTTGTACCTGGGGGAGGCGAGTGGCAGGCGACGAAGTGGGGCTGCGGTGGAGGGGGAGGCGAGAAAAGAAGCAAGTTCAGTGACCTGGGTGGGCGTGAGGTCTCGTATTTTTTGTCGGTCGTGGATTTGCAGTCGTGCGCAGAGTCGGTGTGCGGTCTTGTTACCGACGCCGTAGAACATCGTCAACGCTTGCTGATGGGCGATGAGTCAGGGAGATGGAGATCTGACACGTCGGTCGACACGTACCCTTGCATATTGCAAGTCGGGGAGAAGGACTCCAAGGACGTGGACCATCCTTTGGTAACAAGGAGGAAAGACACGAAATATTAATTTTGATACTCCGCATCTTTCGTCAAGACTCACATCCTCCCCACCGAGTTCACATAAGCGCAGAATGTCTAGCAGCAAAGCCGAAGGGCGCCGCCAGGAAGATCTCATCAAACAGCGTCTTCAGAATCGCGAGGAGTACGAGCGACAAAAGCAAAACCTCATCAATGAGACCGAAAAGTCCCGTCCTTCTGCGAACAAGTTTGTCGGCCAAAATGATTCAATGGAAGATACCCTGAAGAATAGTACTATCGGCCTTGTGCACTTGGAGGACTTCCAGCAGAGGAGGAAGGCACTCGAGGAGGCAAAGGCGCGGGAAGCTGCGCGTACGAATGAACTCAAGTGAGTCCGTGTTTCTACCAGTCCCATAGGGCGGTTCAGCACATAAGGAACGGTCGCTGATAGTACGTGGAGCATTTGTTTAGAGAGGAAATAAAGAAGGTGAAGAAACGTAAGAAGGCCAAGTCGACACTGTCCTTTGCTATGGACGATGAAGAGGGTGACGGCGAAACGTCCTCTCGACAAACTCCCGATGCGGAGAACGGCGAGCCTCTGGTGAAACGTGCTAAATTCGGCAAAAACCCAAGCGTTGACACGTCCTTTCTCCCCGACCGCGAGCGCGAAGAAGAGGAAAGAAAGGAAAGAGAACGACTGCGCCAAGAATGGCTCCGAAAGCAAGAGGAACTCAAAGCAGAAGAGATTGAGATCACTTACTCGTACTGGGACGGTAGCGGACACAGGAAATCTGTGATGGTGCGTCATCTGTGCCAGTCATCTGCGCAACCTTACCGACGTCTTTCCAGTGCAGGAAAGGAGACACCATTAGTACCTTCTTGGAAAAATGCCGACAGCAGTTCCCTGAGCTCAGGGGAGTCAACGTTGATAACCTGATGTATATCAAGGTAGGCTCCTTCCTCATGCTGGGGTTTACAGCACGTCGTGATCCTCTTTTCGTATCAAGGAGGATCTCATAGTACCAGGGGTAGGCGGTCCCTTCATGCCCATCCCTAGGCCGCTGACATCTGGATAGCATTATACTTTCTATGACTTCATTGTCAATAAAGCGCGAGGAAAGTCCGGACCTCTATTCAATTTTGATGTCCATGACGATGTTCGCCTTCTCGCCGACGCAACCAAGGAGAAAGATGAATCACACGCTGGAAAGGTCGTGGAACGAAGTTGGTACCAGAGGAACAAACATATATTCCCTGCATCGCGATGGGAGGTGAGCATTCCACGACTCGCTTGTCTATGTCGCATTGACGGTCATGCGTTTTACTAGGTGTACGACCCGGAGAAGGACTACGGAAAGTATACGATTGCTTGACTGCTTCAGATGAACGAGATGAACGTGTAGACCGTGTTCCGTACTTAGCATTATCAATCTGCTGGCGTGGAGAATGTGAAAGAAGGCATATGGATGCCACCGTGAAGAAAAAGTGTAGAAAATGAAATGCCAGGACCGTGGATTGAACACGGGACCTCCAGAAATCGACATAACTTCAGTCTGTTGCTCTCCCAGCTGAGCTACCCCGGCGCTTTATCTTCCCAGTCTCTAGCCTTGTTGATCATCGATATCAACTTGGCTTGGTTCACACCATCATCAATGACGCTTTGACCCACTCGACAAAGGATGGCTCGCATTCCGTCCACCTCCCCATCATTCTCATGTCTACTCAACTCGCCTTTGGGACCACCTCCCAGTCGCGGGTTTTATACGCACGGTTCACCGACGATGACTCAAGCGCACGACTTCTTCTCGACACCACCCGACCCACCCAAGGATCCGTATCGATTCCCGGACCGATGGACAGGCCCCCAACGCTCACCACGAACCACTTCACTAGTATGTGCTTCGAAGCGCACCTTGACACGCTCGCCGAGATACCACGCTGGTTCAAGCGTCTCCACGACCACCTCACCTACCACGTCTTCCACGACCGCGCCCTCGCCCACCGCTTGGGAGACACAATAGTGACCCGGACGCTCCAACGACGCCCGTCAAGATGCGCGGTCTCGCCCTCGCCGTGTGCACCCCCTGGATGCGCATGCAGCACCGCTGCAAGGACGCACACGCACCATGCGCACGTCGTCGTCGCCTTTGTCGCGCGCATCGCAGATCGCCTCGGACGTCGGGACACACAGAGGGACTTTGTGGACGCGCTCAGCGATGTGTGCCGAGAAGTTGACGCGGACGTGGCGCTGGGTATGGCCGTATTCCTCTTTGCAAATCATGCTACTCACACTCCTTTCTCTCTCTCTCTCTCGCTCTCTCCCTCGTGGGTCGTGGCGTGTCCCCGGATTCGCGCGACAACCTGTCCACGTGGGTAATGACCGTCGTCGCAATAACCGGCTATTTGTTCCGTCGCGGGTTGCTTCGATGCGACGCTGTACTCGACGGCGCAGAGCACATCGCGACGATGTCGCTCTGGCTGTCGTATACGCCCTCTTGTACGAACTTGGGCCTGGTTTTACCCAAGGCCAGGCCGGGTGGCATTTTGTCCAGCGTCTTCTCTTTGAGCTCCCTCCACTCACGACGCATCAGGTTCACAGCGACCCCCGTTATCAGCTGGTGTGTTTCACCTCGTTTCGTTGTCTGTATCATCACTGATCTGGTAACTAGGATGCCTGCGATCAACGCACTTGTAACAGAATCGCATACGGGAACCTCACAGGTCGCACTGTACCACGCTTCGCCAAAGGCAAAAAGCCCATTCTACAATGTGTGTCATTGAATGGCATCCCTGTGTATTGCTCTATGTATCATTTATCAATACTACGCCCGTTTCGTCTTGCAGGAGAGATTTAAGGACATAAAGACATGGCGCTATGATACAAATGGGTGGTCTAAGTTATGTCGGTGACTTGGGGTGGGGCGTTGCTCGACTCCGAGTGTTCAGTATGGGTGGTCAGTCAGGTAGTGCTGTAAGTCGAGGGTGCTCGGACATAGGATCAGGGTAAGTGATCAATATAATGCGACGTGATATCGAAGAACGTCCACAACAGGCCGTGTGTAGTGATGCTTCGCACCGCGCTCACACCGAAACCTTGATAAATCCGCGCTATCCCGGCGAGTACCGGTTTGGGGTCCTTCGGGTCAGGACCTTAAGACACGGATGAGCTGAGCGTGCAACAAGAACGAGTGCTGGCGTACCCCGTACAAGCCGTCGAAGAGTCTCCCATATGCCTTTCGGCGGAATACCAGACAAGGCACGTTGCTGAACCTTTGTCTTGACTCTAGATGGCGATCATTGAAATCAGTATAGTGGTCGATTCGATCAAGAACTCACACATCGAGCGGGTAAATGAGTGCCCATGAAGTGACACCGGCAAACGAGCCACACACAAAGGGGACGAAAGAAACGGGTATCGGCAACCAGGGTGGCGTTGGGCCTTGCTCCCCTGAACGTTGTCGGCCAAGGAGATGACGCAAAGCATCATACTCAAAGAAATATAACGCTGTACCGGCCGTGTCGCGTACTGTCGCGACAGGAGACGTGGGTACGCAATACGGCAAAAGGTACCAGTAGTACGTACCGAAGTGTAAACGAAAACCAATATAGAGACCAGACAAGCCACTCGTCCGGAATATGTCGCGAACGGCCTCCATAGTGCCTGGCGGTTTCGCCCAGTGGAGACCTTTGCTCGAAGCAATGCTGTACTCGAGCTGTCTGCGAACCTGGTGAAACAGGGATCAGGACGCCGGTATCGGGTTTTGATCATGGAACATTACTTTGACGAGCTCGAACGCTATTGCCAACGTGAATTAGTACGAGCAGTCGAGGGGCAACAAGCAGACGCACGCGCGCTCCCGAAAGAGATGAGAGACCCAGACAAAGCACCGCTAATGCCACCCGCGATCGCAGCGTCGGATATACTATTCCGAGAGAAATAGTCATGGGTGCGACAGTACTCTCTCGTGTCACTGTATATGGTAAACGAAGCAGCACCTGGGCGATGTGAGGCAAAAAGATGTTCGTGACTGGGTATCAAAGCACTCACGGACGAATGATATCGTGACGAGAGGAATCCACAAGCCACGATAGAACCCTTTCACGCCCTCCTCCTGATACACGAGCCCCGCCAATTTTGGGACCGAAACGCGCGTCTTGGTGGTCTGTAACCTCGACTTCAACGAGTCCAGCTGGGTTGATTGGGATCAAACACGGCCCAGCGCACGCACGAGCAAGCGGACGCACCGGATACCCTGCAATGGTGGATATGTAGCTGGCCGTTAGAGCACAAACTACGGATTTATTGCCTGTGGAGCCAATATTTCACGCTTGGGAAACACGAGCTTAATCTCATGGAAGCATACGTTTCAGAGCATCATTTAACGCCGCGTGATCGAACCAGGGGTTTGATGGCGTGCTAGGAATCAGGTATGAGCGTCTAATCAGGGGGTCTTGGCTCTCGGGAAAGGGCAACGACGTACCTCATTCCATCCATGGAGTGGGAATCAAAGCCGGACTGGCTGCGGAGCCCAGTGTGTCGTGCGCTTCACGCGTTTAATACGACAGACGGATTCGTTTTTGCGAGCTTTGAGATCAGAACTCGGGGAGGAAGAAGCACGCCAACAAAAATAGGGTACTCCGCTGACCGGCTTCAAGTGCTTCCTCTCCGGCTGGAATAACGCTGAAACAAAGTTGCCAAATTCGGCTCTCGCTTTTGATACCTTTCAAGGCACCTCCCTCTGAGACCACAGACGTTTGTATTACTAGTCTACATTAAATACGGACATCAGAACCCTCCGATCCGTTTCTTACCCGATTTCCCGGCAGCTGGTCGGCCTCCAAATGGACCCGGGAGCACTTGGGTGTTCATCACCGGCTCTTGCGAAAACACATCCGAGCTTGGTATGACCTGCTGCGAGTGCGTTCGATGTACAGTCTGGCTCTGCGCCATAGCAGGCGGCCGCTCGACAGTCTGGACTGCCGGAGGTTGTGCAGCCGCAGCAACGACCGTAGGTGGACGCTGCAGTGACATCTGCTTTTTCTGCGTCGAGGGCAGTGTAGCGGGTGGCTTCCTATATTGTGGGATTGGTTCTTCATCTACATCGGCAACGTCGTACGGGTCCCGGTACGTATAGGTGTTCGGATCCGTTCCTAGTTCCCACTCAGCGAGTAAAAGTCGCACCCCGAGTGGACTTGAAATACCCGCCCCTTCTTCGCCGTCTTCGCCCTTGTCCGCATAGTGGTCAGCACCTGACTTGCGAATGGGGCGGAAGTACCCAAACTGAATTTCGGGAGGCTCCTCGGTATACGAGGTCCCCGTGGGATGTACTGTAGTACTTGCTGTCGCCTCACCTGCGGTGAGAGAGTGGGCATTGATGACTTTCTTCGTAGAGTATACGTCGTTGGATAGTGCCAAGTCAAGAACCAGTTGCTCTCGGGCATCCATCTCACTCTGCATAGAAACACTCTCTTTCTCATCTCCAAACATGAGATCCAACCCCTTCAAATAGTCGTGCAAAGAATCAAAGTCCGCGGAAGGGTAAGTGAGAACGGAGATCGACGTGTTCTGAATATTGTAATGCCATTGTGCGAGATTGGCTAGCCCCTGAATGGGGATTTGACCACGGTTTAAAGTCGCAAAACCATGCTTTCCGTTCAAGTTGACGGAGGAGCGAGTAGGCCCGTCGCCATGCGCAATACTAGATATGACATCGAGCCTTCCAAGCAAAAATATAATCACCGGAACAGGGTAGAAAAGGTGACTCACGTTGTCAGCATAGTGTCAGTAGCCTCCTCAGCACCCTGCCAGACATCAGGTAATCGAGCCAACAAGTTCCCGAACGAGTTCTCGTCTATTACTCCTTCGGTATCGAGTGCAGCCGCACACATTTCTGCGAAAAGCATGAAAATACGTTATACTGCCAGAACAAAAATACGAACTTTCGTAGGCGCCGCGAAGGTTGACCTTCATATAATGCCTTTCTCCAGCTGGGCCGTAGTCAATACGCAGTCGACTTGACCGCTCTTCTAAAGCATTGATCTCTTCATCCCATTGATGAGTAACCCGGCTATCCTGGGCCGCCAGCTGATCTTCATCATCTTGGAGTACACGGACATCTTGCCGATAAATGCACCCACGTCGGTGCAAACGAAAGAATGCTAACTCGACATCCGAGGGCAATACAGCCACTGCATGGCCATCTCCTTCTATGAGCATTGGTCCATTGTAAGGCAGACAAGACGGGTTGGAGTTGCAATGCAAGAGACGGTCAGGACACCTGTTCACATCGTATATGGTAACCAAATTATTTTTCCGTGAGATCAACAATGAAAGAGAGGCTAGAAATGCGCATAAGGGCTCGTGGCACGCCCTTCAAGGCAAGAGAAAACATACCGCCACTAAGGTTGGCAGTCAGCGTCCTGAGGGTCCGGTCAAATTTCCGATAGTGTTTGACGCTTAACAGGGGTCGTCTGCGGAAGCGGTCATCAAGCCAAACCACCTCAGAAGTGGTAGTGACCTGGCTGATATAGTCGCGCATCGGGCTCTCGAAAGACGTCACAATGTCGCTTGGGTTGTCAATGGTGAATACTCCTGTGACCGCGTCCGCTGACTGCGAACTCACAATCAGTATTTCTTCACCAACGGAAGTGTGCGACTACACATACCCTCATGTCGATATGCTTGATAGCTTTCCAGGATGCAAGAAAACATTCGTCACTTCGTCCGGTGATACCAAGTTGCCAAAAAGGATTGTTGGCCTCGTTACCGCTGCTTTCATAAGATCCAATCGACTGCCTGGTCCAGAAGGTTCTTAATAGCCGCACCGAGAGGTAGTGAAAACTATATACATCGCCTTTCCGCCATGGTATGTGTTGCATTTGTACACCTTGCCGTTCCGGTTGACCACAACAATGTCAGGACCCGAAGCTAGGATTCTCGAATCCATGATTGGAATGTCGCCAGTCTCTGCCCTCGTGATGTCGAGTTCAATCGTGACGGCCGAGTGTTTTACACAGAGAAGGGAAGATGAAGTGTACGTGCGGACAAGCAAGGCACTAGATGGTGCGGCAGTCCACTCAGATGATCCAACCGCAGATGAAATTTGCAGAATTGGCGTCTCAAACGTGAAAGAAGGGGATCCTGCAGGAATAAACACCATATTCCCTAGCCTGTCTGGACCAAACCGGGAGATGTCTGAGGAGATGAGTATGCCATTTGGAAAGGAGGAACTAGCAATGCTCACTGAGTTGTCGGCCGAGCTCATCCATCGGGAACGCTACGGTGAATTCACCTGGGGTGTGATGGGAAGGTGTGATCTCCAGTAAATTTCCAAGGAATGGATCAAAGGCTCTCAGATCCCGCATTTCTTTGACATCCGCTTCCATCATTTTCACGAGCAATTCGCCGGGGAACCCAGCATCTGGAAAATGTGATCGAAGGTATTGTATCTGAGGCACGTCATCTCAGTCAGCCCTACTTTGGAGAAAGGTGGATACCCACTCCTCTTTCTGCGCGTTGGGCCAATGAGTGTTCGTTTATGTTGACGGGAGGGGGATGTGTCTGGGGAAAAACCATTGCTGGTTTGCTCAAAGGCGACCATCTCGTATCTAGAACACGGATCAGCACATTTCGATCCATGCATGCAACCCACAAACCGCGTGATGGATCGACAAGGGTGCTCCATTGAACTCTCCCGTCCTTTGAGACCAGAGTAGCTCTGCCGATAGACCCATGTTCCAAGTGAGGCCACTGCCAGAAGTTGGTCTCTAGAGAGCGTCCCTTTTGTTTTCCCTTGTCCTTCGGGTCTTCTTTTTTCTGTGCTCCTTCACGTCTTTCACATCCAGGCCAATGTTCCATTAATCATTTGAGCACTTGATAGTGGTGTATGAAGTTCTTGAACTTGCTGTGTGCCAGAAAAGGAAGGCGTTCACCTTTGCAAAAACTCGCACTCAAACTCGGACAATGCTCAGACCTTGGTCCTTCTGGTCGAGTTCACGCCAAATTCTGCGACAATGCAGGCGGATCAATCAAACAGCTACAAGACTTGCACAAGCCGCGACTTCTGACGCGTCGAGCTCTACGACCACTCCAAAATGGTCCGCAGACTCCATTCGTACCGGACTTATTGCAAGAAAGCGAGGGATGACCGCTATGTGGGATAACAATGGCGTACGTGTTCCTGTAACAGTGATGCAGGTGCGTCGGACTTTAACTTGGCGTGGGCTTGTCACTGAGCATGTACTGTAGCTCGAGAACTGTCAAGTGACGGCCAACATCGTATACAAGCGACCAGATCAGACCGAGTATCATAGTGTTCAACTGGGCGCGTCCGATAGACCGAGCAGAACAACGACGCACCAAATGAAAGGTTATTTCCGGAAAGCCAAAGTACCCCCAAAATACATCGTGAAGGAGTTTCCAGTCACTCCAGATGCACACATCCCTGTCGGTACGTCCTCATACCGTGACTTGGTGCAAACACTCAGCCTCGACAAGGTACCACGCTTTCGGCAGTCCACTTTGTCCCCGGACAATATGTAGACGTTATAGCGAACTCGTGCGGCTCAGTCTTGATGTGCGTCTTGTTGCTTATTAACTTGGTTATCCAGCATTGGAAAGGGCTTCCAAGGCACCATGAAGCGCTGGAACTTCAAAGGGTTGCGAGCGAGCCATGGTGTATCTGTATCACACCGCTCAGCTGGAGCCACTGGTGCGCATCAGGTCTGTGATGGTGACTTTCTTCAATTCCGCCCCAAGCACTGAACAATTATCATCCAGGATCCTGGTCGTGTATGGCCTGGTAAAAAGATGGCCGGTCGCCTTGGAGGTGAACGCATAACTATTCAAAACCTCACGGTCATGCGAGTGGACAGTCAGCTCGATCTGATATTCCTCAAGGGTGCTGTCCCTGGAATTGATGATGCCCAAGTTCTCATCCGTGATGCGAAGAAGAAAATGATGAGTGTGGCTAAAGCTCATCAGGCTCAGGGCGAATATGAAAAAGTCTTGCCAAAAGGCATCGATGATCTTCCATTCCCGGCTGGCACTAAGGAAATGGCCCGGAATCTTCCCACAATTATTGAAGCGCCATCTAAGCGCGTTACCAGTCCTTTCGTTCCTAGGGAATAGAGCATGTGTCCAATCATCTGACAGGTTTCCAATACACATTACCATCACAATAAATCCTGTTCACTGCGTCAACCAGGTACCATTTTGTGGCTTGAGGGTAGGGCTCACTTAGACGGATAGGTCGCCAATACAACCTGCTCAGTTCGACCGCCGATGCACTACAAGCCCAGGGGTGCTGACTAACACATAAGCATCATGAGAAACTGTTGCATAGCGGTCATGGATCCAGGGAGAAAATGTGCTTGGCAAATACGCGAGGTCTCAGATTCCGGAGATTCCTCAAGTCCATGGATATTGCATGTCCATGGGTAGCTCGATATGAAAGTGATGCCGAGCACGAAACATGTATTGTCGTGATATCAGGGCCACGTGTCCGCCGGTCGGGTTGTTAAACCAATTTGAAGGTTGGTTGATCAGATCTCTTCGAAGCCAAGCTTATCGTATTCACGAATAGATAGGCACCATCAGCGGGGATCCTGTCGAGTTAATTGAGCTCTTGCCGAGGTGTGTAAACTAGTTGGCTGTCAGTTGTCACATCTTGGCCTTAAGCTTGGAATTTCCAGCTGTGCAAGCGGCTCACGCGGATGTAACCAGTAAATTGTGACAGTGGTACTTGCAACAGCACGGCGTTTTACATGGCATCTCGCATGCACCGCGATTCGTATATACTCCTGCACGTGTACCGCACTTACACCCCTAGGTACAGCGAAAGGTGTAGTGATCTGTGTCATCCCCATATATCCCACAGACATCTCTTGCGTACTCGGATTAATACTGGAAAGTTACAGATACCGAGCTGAAGCTGCTGAACCTCAGCGAACTATTCCTACAAGACATTGCGACATGATGCAGCATATGCTCCGAGCCTCCCACCTACAGGATCGTGAGCCGTTGTTTCAAATATTTATCGGACGCCGCCGCCCTGATTTGGACAGTCAGGCTTTGTTGAGGCTGCTACGTTGTCCATTCGAATTTGACCTGCATCATACCAAGCCCGGTCAATCCAAGAAGCGAACAACGTCCCTCCAGATAGGACCTGGCCATCGATTCAAGGCTGCGCGGTTTACCCGTCGCGTTCGTGGGTGGAGTTGCTTATGATCATGGCAAGCTGTTGGCGGCCTACACAATTCAAGGCCCGTCATTTCCAAATTCTCTGCGGCAGGCAACACGTCACGGTGTATAGCTGACAAAAGTACGACGGTGGGATGGCATGCATGGAAATAGATGGTTTCAAAACCATATACCTGTCTCGGTGAAACTTTTGTGAGCTTCGGGGATTTCTGTCGACTTTGGTCTCGCGCCGACTGACATTTACCACCGCTTCTGGTCATCTTGATTTGTCATGTCATATTTCGCTGGAACAATCACTAGCTCGGCTAAACCTTGAGCCCATATACTTACTGCGAATGACGCATGGCACCGGTTGATTGTATCGACTCGTTAACTTCTTAGTGACGATATAGATATATCTGGATAACTGTCGACGGACGAGGTAGTGACCATACCGCTCATACACCAAACTGGAACTCCGAACGATTGCCATATTAACATGCCCAACAACGAGCCTTTGGCTGCAGTTGACCCGGCCGCTTTATGGGTGACAGCTCCATTATACCCAGTTCACAGAAATATATTGGCCAAATAAGTAGAGGAACCATGACAGTGCGATCATGGATGGAAATGAAACCCGAGAGTATAACAGAAGACTGGTCAGAATGAGAGAAGCTTTGCATCGATAGCTTCCTTTGTCAGACCCTCAGGCCCGTCGTGCATATCAATGACCTTGGATATATCTGCCTGGAGAAGATCTCAGCTACGACTGTCGCGCCAGATCGAGGCCTCGGGCTGAATGCTAGGTATACGCACGACATGTTGGAAATCGAGAAATGCACTCGCATGGAGAGTCATGATTGTCGTTTCGGATGAAGAAGGTGCCCAGTTCACGAGTACTAATGGAAACGATGTTCTTCCATCCTTGTGCTTGAGCTCGTAGGAAAGCACGACGTATCTCGGCGAGTTCTCAGGAAGCTCTGGAGGAGACGGTGCGTCAGCGCCTTCAAATTATGGCCAAGCAACACTGTGTGGACAGCCATGTGATGGCGGCTA